>JAJOOS010011155.1:0-50775 GCA_029582725.1 Solanum chiquidenum | reverse complement strand
GAAATATTGAATTATTGTAGGATTTTAGAACTTTAGGTTGTGAACTTTAGAAATCTTGAATTATTGTAGGATTTTAGAACTTTAAGTTGTGAACTTTAAAAATCTTGAATTATTGTAGGATTTTAGAACTTTAGGTTGTGAACTTTAGAAATCTTGATTTGTAGTATTTATGAACTAAGTATCAGGTTGAACTTTAGAAATCTTGATAAAATGTAATATTTATGAACTATTTAATTAAGCTTGAACTTAATTAAAACTTTGAACTTAATTTGAAGTTTGTATTACTTGAAATCTTATTGACCTTGGTATATATTTGAATTTAATTAGAACTTTGAACTTAATCAAGAATATGAATTTAAAGTCTTGTTGAGCTTAATTCGAACTTAATTAGAACTTTGTACTTCATTTGATTTTTGAAGTACTTAAAATCTTATTGACCTTAATATATTTGAACTTAATTAGAACTTTGAACTTAATTTATAATAACTTGAACTTAATTAGGAATATAATTAATTATTTGAAATCTTAAACTTAATTGTTGTTTACGAATTAGTTAAGCTTGAACTTTGTAGATCTAGAAATGTAGTATTTATGAACTAATTTTAAAATTTTGAAAGACTTTATAAATCATTAAATTGAGATTTAGGTATATTTGAAGGCTTAATTAAGCTAGTTAGTTTATATTTTGTATAGCATGTTAATTATGTGTTTTTGCTTGAATGAGTTTAATTGATTTGATATTGAATTTAATTTAATTTACAGGTGGGCAGCAGAAACTGTAGTTTTTGCTATAAAAAAAGTGCAGAAAAAGCGATGGACAGGGTCCTTTAGTCCATCGCTTTTCTGGATTTTTCAAAATTTTATTTTCAGAAAAGTGACGGACGGCGTCTCATTGTCCGTCACTTTTCAAGATTCTAAAAAAATTAAAAATTAAGAAAAGCGACGGACGGCATCATATTATTAAAAAAAAAACAAAAAAAAAAAACAATAAGCGACGAGATTGATTGTGTCGCTTTTCCGTCGCTTTCAAAAAGCGACGAGATTGATTGCGTCGCTTTTTTCCGTTGTTTTTTAGTAGTGAATGCATGCATTAAAACGGATCAGGCTCCCCTCCATTACCCCTTCCCTCCATTTCGTCAAGTGCACCCATAGATAAGAGACATGTGTCTTATTTAAAGTTTAAAGGTTAAGATTATATTATATTAACAAATATCATAATCATAGTTAAGTCAACTAATTTTAGAAAGCTACACTCTAAATTTGGTAAAAATTACAATATATTCCCTATAAAATTTGATATTTATTAATATCATTAATTTCATCTTATATTTTATATTTAAATATTAAAGTTTATGATATTTAAGGTGAGAATCAACTAAATAATTTTCTGTACTAGTAAACTTTATTCTTGAAATATTATACTACGTTGAGAAACGAAAAAAAAGTGAAGAATTATCAACGTTGAAAAAAAACCATAAAATAAAAGAACACGAAACAAAAATAAAAAATAAAAAGACAAAAGGCTTTTAGAATAAATGATATCAAAATCTTTCCAAGGAGAAAATGTGGTTATTGTACGTTTGAAGGGAAAAATATACGTTTTTAAAAATATTCGTTTATATTCTTATTTTTGTGAAATAAAAGAAAACATTGTTTTAAATGCAAATATTTTTGAAGATTATTGTTTATCACATTAAATATAAATGTTTCATGTTCTATAATTTTAATATTTAAATATAAAAATATAAGATGAAATTAATGCTATTAATAAATATTAAAAATATATTGTAATTTTTATCAAATTTAGAGAGTAATTTTCTAAAATTAGTTGAATTAACTATGATTTTGATATTTGTTAATATAATATAATCTTGACATTTAAACTTTAAATAAGACATGTGTCTCTTAACTGAAGATGCACTTGACGAAATGGAGGGGAGCCGGATCCAAGATAACCATTGCTTTACTAATACCTAAAAATTCATGGCATTAGCAATACACACATTAATACACAATAGAATGTATAACTAATGTTTACATTAGTTATACCTAGAGTGAAAAAGAATACCAAATAAGATACTAGGCTTAAGAGTGTAAAATGTAAATCACACATATATGTCGTACTCAGTTCCTTTAATTATGGGTGGTGGGGGAACATATAACACATAGCTACTATGCGAATGCGATAACTCATTGCTTACTTTTATATCAGCAAATTTTCTGGATTAAGTTATAACTTTACCGGATGGTAGGGGCCGGAACTTGCATTTCGATCGAATTTAATAGATTTTGCTTATTAGTAAATTTTGAAATATATATATTTTTGAATTCAATTATTATCCCTTAAAAATTCTCATTATAAAATTCAAAACTAATTTAATATGGGTCATGGGTGGGTAGTTATTGTTATTACTCAGTTTGAGCTATAAAACTGGTGCCCACTGGCCGCTGGCCACCCCACTTCATCGGTTCCAGTGTAATTATTTGCTTTACTTTTCCACGCAAAAACTAAAGATACCAAAGTTTGCTTTATCCATTTTTTGTACAAATTTGAACAAATTGCCACTGCCCACACCCTAAAGAAGCTGCCCGTTATGCCACTATAAAATCTTTATATAAGTACACATCATAAGCAAATTATAACAATATCATGTAAAGTAAGTGGAAACTAAGGTATGAGAGTCGCCAATCATTGTTTTTGTTTGCTTATTCTTTTTTCTGGTGCTTGCTTAGCTCCGTTTACTTTTTTTAAAGCTTAATACAATCATCCACAACCCTTAAATTCATCAGTAAATTTTATCTAAACGTTTAAATTACATAGTGTTCGAATTAAATACTCTTACACATGATAAAGTGTTTATATATATATAAGCACATTATTAATGGATGATTGAGAAATCACACCAAAACTTTTCCAAAATTTGATCTGAAAATGTTAATACAAACATTTTATTATAATGTGTTTAGATGCTTAATTGAAATAGATTCAGTGTCTAAAATATAAGCTATTCCTAAGTCCTAAGTTAAAGGGATGGTCAATTATTATGTCTTTTTTTTAAAAAAGAAAAACTTTACAAATGCGTCTTTTTGTTAGTACATGTTGTCACTTTAAATTACATCGTTTTTCTTTATCCCTCTTTGGCTGAATCTTTATTACTAGCACTATTATAATCCCAAACCTTTTCAATGGATTATCGTGACTGAACTTTAAATCCTATCAATATGTAAAGAGCCATTAAGAAATAGAAGCATTCTGTATATTCCTTCTCTCATAAGAAAACACTAAAACAATATCATAATATAAATGACTCCCAAGCCTAAAAATTAAACAAAACATCAAACACTGGCACAAAATTAGCAAAGATGTTTGCCACAGCACCACGTTCTCTGTATAGGAACTTCCCAAAAGCACTTACAAAATTTCCTACCAATCCACCAACAATTACAGGGTATTTAGTACTAACTGATGAAGAATCAGAAGAAATGGACACTTTTTGTTGGGGTATTTGTAAGCACAGCAGTATCACTAAGCTTCCATTTCCTCAAGACAGAGTGTTGAAAGTTGTTCATAATCCAGAGTTTGGTGAACCAAGTGTTCATAAAGTTTGGTTCTTACCTGTTCTTGATCAACCAATAGCATCCAGCCGCTACTATGTTATCAAAGCCAAAGGCAGACATAAAGGGTACGTACCTTATTTTCGCGTATCCTATACCAACATCTTCGGATTTAGCTAAGTTATATGCACTTATCGTACAAAAAATAGTATGTACCTTTTTTAAATTTTGAATCCCCTTGAAATCCTGGTTACCCCACTAGCTGTTGTTGGTTGAGTTAAGCTGGAAGGTGCAATGGTCAGGGTGGGCATGCTAAGCCCCTTCTTGTAATCCAAATCATAAAGTTAATTTCATGTTATCGTGAAGCTATGGTTAGGCCGACTACTATATATATAGTTACCTCTAGTAATTTAACATGTGATAAAGTTTATGTAATTATCTTATAAATGAATTGATCACATGAGTACTATATTATTCATTAACTGTTGTTCATTTCGATCAATTCATGTAGGAGGGCCTATACATCTTGGAAAGAAGCAGATATGGATAGTTGTTGCTTTGACAATTCGATGAACGATTTAAATCCAAAGCCTTTTAACCACAAAGATCCCTATCAACAATTCGAGATTTGTCCATATGATCTTGGTGGTTTCTATGCAAAATCTGTAGCCTACGATGGAGTTCCTCCGAAATTCCTCAGGAAAAAAGGATGGCACGTTAATAGTATCCATTCACTTAAAGTCAATTTGAAAGAAGCTCAAGGCCTCCAATTATCCTCTCAACCATCAGATTCAGATACCCCTGAATTAAACATCCAAGCATCTTCCAAACGTTCAGTTCCGATAATTCTTGGCAAATGGTATAGTCCATGTGTGTTAGTAAAAGAGAGGAAAATTAAAACTAAAGAACAGATGAATAAATCATTGTTTTATGAAGTGACACTTAAGTGTTGGTGGGAGCAAATATTTTCTTGTGAGAATGTAACAAGAAGAAACAGAGCACACGTGGAGGTGGACGCGCGTGTGAGGAAGTTGTTAACTTTAATAAGTGGGACGGAAGCTGTGAAAGATGAAGAAGGGAGTGGCGCGTTTGTTTGGTTTAGAGTAAAAGAGGAATATAGAAATAAATGTACATTGGAGAAAGTTGGTTTGCATAGTGGTGTTATTGAGAAAATGAGATGGATACAAGAAAGAAGGGGATGGTTTGATGGAGGAGAAAGTGATGTAAGAGTAGAAGGTATAGAAGAAATAGAAAGTGAGACTGGCTATTGGAGAAAGTTTAGTTGTTATGTTTTGGTGGAGAGTTTTGTGTTTAGGAGAATGGATGGGAGTTTGTTAATTAACTTCAATTTCAAGAACACTCAGAAAATTGTGTGTCAATGGGAATGAGGATACCTGGAAAAGGACAATACGATGTACTAAGTTTTCGTTATGAGTCTGGAGAAAGGCGCCGGACCACAGGAGGAGATCTGCAAGAAATAAAAAAATATGTTGAATTGGTACATGCTAATGTGTTGCTGGCTTCCACTTCTATATGTATATGTATATATATATTGAGAGAGAGAGACTTGTGTTTGTGATCTTCTTCACCCTGTTGTCTCTGCTTAAGATGAACTAATAACAACTGCAGAATCTAATATCTCTGTTTTTAAGTTATAACTCAGTTAATTACTGTTATTATTGTGTTGTGGCTTGCACCCAAGGTATGCTTTTAATAACAAAGTTAACTGAGAGGATTATTTAAGATCATATACATTCATTTTCTCAATTAACGTGGAACACCTTATATCAACAACATAATATAGAGGTAGGGATTACGAGTTCAACATAATTCAATAGTTTTAGTGCAAAATCTATATTTGTGTTAAAAGTCTACCTAGTATGTATAAATAGTTTATTAATGTTATTCTTTTTTCTAGAATCTAAAACCTCAAAATATTAACCTGACCAAGGTCAAATATCAAATAATTAAAAATCTAATATATAATATATTTTAATATTAAAAATTAAGTAGATCAAAAAATTTATTAATGAATAAATTAAATGACAAGGTATGCCAAATATTGAAAATTTTGGGAAGTTATTGTTACGAAATAAAAAATTAGTCGGAAATTTCTATACCCCGTAAAATAGAAGTCGGGTCAGACCTGAAAGTTCTTTCAGGCGCCAATAAAAAGGTATTAAAAAACCCGCGTGGGAATTCAAACTTTCCCCTTTCCCGGCAAAGGAATTATGGTTGAGGACCATCACCATTCAGCAGAGCTTCATGGAAGAAGACGACGCAAATCCCCAGCATCTTCAGGGTTGCGCTACTTTCTTGTGAGATTGAATTCATTTGCTTTATATAGACTTTTATTTCTGAATATTCATCTATTTTTTCATGTTCTATCAATGGATATCATTATTAAGAGGTTTAATCTCATCAGATTGTAGCTAAATCTGGCGCAATTATGTCGATTGTATGAATCATTCCACTCATTAAGTACGCCTTTTACATCTGGAACTCAACCATTAACCAGAACCCTTGCCATTTTTTCCCTTACAATTGTCCGTCTGAATCCTATGCCAACATCTAAAACGCAGATAAAGAGGAATATTACGGCAGGTTGAGGAGCTAATTATGATAATGGATCAGCTGAAAGCTTTGGTGCTTGGCTGTTGCTGTTTATTTTGAAATTTAGCTCTCAAAATCCTTGTCATATGCATCAACCAGAAAGGTTCTCAATTGCCCTTTGTGCAAGGCTAGTTCCATTTCGTTACAAAGGTGGATGATGCTTTCCCTATTTATAAAAAGCTATACTCTCAAACTATTCCAAAAAAAGAAGACATGTATGTACTTTCTCGTTGGAGAATCATGTTCTCCCTGAATGCCAAAGTGCAGACTCATGAGTTCTGTGCCAAGGATTTTCTATCCTACACCTAATTGGCAGTTTTAAGTGAAGTGCCTCACGTAAAAAACTGGAGAAGTACATCTAATGTGCTCTTTGTGGATTGAGACTGGTTGTATTTCGACTTTTCAATTCACTCCCATATTCAACAACTAAAGAGGAAGATCATATATTAATTTGTGTCTATCTTATTTGTTTTCATATGCTGCTCGGATGATTTCTCTCATTTGCTTAAGTTTTCCCCCATTTAGAAGAAAGAAGGTGCTTCAACCTGTCATATAATTATGTATTATTGAGCTCTACATTTGATATTTTGGTTTTTGTAGCCACCGATAGTACCATTTTGTTGTAAATGTTCTTGTCGGAAACCGAGGAATTACTGGTCAATTGTTATCTCTGCTTGACTCTCTGTGTTCATTCCTATTGTCCAGATCCTCCTTGGCTTCCACGGATGTGTTTTCGATGCTGGGAGTCTATAAATTCTTTACCATCCTAACTGTGATTAGTATGCTTGGAGGACTAATAGATCAGGTAATGTGGAAATTACCTTATTGTCATGTCTATCATCATGTTTCTCCACAATAAATGCACACCCTGGGGCATGTATAATAGGACTTACGG
Source organism: Solanum chiquidenum (assembly GCA_029582725.1). NCBI lineage: Eukaryota > Viridiplantae > Streptophyta > Magnoliopsida > Solanales > Solanaceae > Solanum > Solanum chiquidenum. Next base: position 43,712 of record JAJOOS010011155.1, on the reverse strand, counting down.
GCATGTTTATTAAGTAGTCTTTGCCACTTTGGCATGAAGCTTGCAACAAGAGTAATGTCTACAATTGATTTATCATATAGTTCCAACGTGTTCTCACATTGTTTGATTGTAATATAAAGTATGCAGAGGGAATTAAACTTGTTTTCCTCCTCTCATAACCAGAGTGAAAATGATTATAAAAGATAATTGAGATCATGGGAGAAAATCAAAATAAAGAAAGGGTGTCAACCTCCAGGGAAAATATATTGTTACTTACAAATCCTATGTAGCTAATAAAACCCTGAGGAGCAATTGATGTTACAAACAAAATGGTTTCGTAATCAACAAGTTCAAGATTTCAAGCTATCATTATCAAATTTTTCTTCTTTACTTGGCTAATTATTTGCAGTTAGGTTGCTGTAACGTTTCAATATATTGTTTCTATGGAAATCAATAAAAGTCATTGGGGAGATCCAAAAATCTGAACTTGCTTGCAGCTGCAGATGACGATTGAATGTGAGACATGGAGCTGCGTTAACAGTAGAAAATGACATAACTTAAGTCAGGCAAATGCGTTCATCTAACCAAATTTCAGAACTACACGGTTAGTTAATATTATATTATTTGTCTATATTAGGCTGTTAGCTGTTTCACTTTCTATGTTATGATTTTATCCACTGTATTTTTGTCAACTCCGTTGTGAGGGAATAACAAATCAACTTTCAAACAAAAGAAGTGATCAAGACTCGAACACTATTTTTACTGTTTTCTGACAATGGTTGTATTGTTCGGAATTTTCACGCAGTTCAACTATTTCATTAGGTTTTGCTATTTCACTAATTCAAATAAGGAGCAACTATGTCCGCCAAAGCTTCAAGTGAGGTAAGAAATCACTTTTTTTCCTGTGTGTACTGAAATATGAACCTTAATTTTTCATAATTTACACCCATTTTATTTATTGCTAAATCACGGCAAAAAAACTTCCCTTTTTCTTTTTGCCCCTAAATATAGTATTGGTCTGCAGAAGTTATCATTCTTCTCTCTAACTCTTACGTGGATAGTGATGTAACTAAGGACCAAACAGATTTAGTTTCGGTTCGTCTAGGACAAGAAAAACAAGGCAGAACAAGACAAACAGAATATAACCATTTGTGCACGACAGTATTAACTAGTAAGCATATGTGGGCGCCCTCCTTGAAGGTGCCTTTTTAAGTCGGACACAATTCTAGGAATATGCATTGCATCAAACCAAGCTTGGTATTGAAAATGATCATAACGTCTCTAACGCATTGTATGTTCCATAATAGGTCCCATTCTTCTACACTTTCTCAGAAGTTAGTGACTATTCATAGCTATATTACCTTGACAACAAAGAAGAGTTCAATTCAATGTTTTTATATTTGTCCTAGTTGATCCTGATTCGACATTAGAAGTTGATTCCCATCCATAAATCAATTTCTTCCCTATGAGTCATAGTCTAAATAAGAATTCGTTATGTATGGATGATGAGATTCCACTTATATGGAGCCAATTCTAATAGACTTATTGGAGTTCCATTGACCTTTCTTTTTAATGCTGAAAAGAGAGCTTTAAATCATTTCCAATCACAAATAGTTGACTGACTTAACTATCTTTCCCCAATTCGACGTATTCATAAGCAGCAAGGATAAATTTCAACTACACAGTAACTAACTATTGGTTTATATTCTTTAAGATTGAGTAAAAAAATGGGTGCGGTTCGCTATTTTATTTTTAGAACTCTTTTACATACACCTGACGAAATGTCATTATGATTTATAGGGAAAAAATTACTATGATTTTAATTTTAGAATTTATGGTGGATTACAATTTACTTATTTAAAAAAGAAACACATCTTATGCCAAGAGGAGGAAAAGTTAAAAATGTAAAAAACAGATCCAGCAGCTGACATAGAGAATATGTCCAGGCACTATCCACATCACCATTGACACATGTAATTTTTTTTTTTTTTTTTTTTAACATGTAGTGCTTTGATGTCTCACTTTCTTCATTACCGTACTCTGCTTACCATCATTTTGCCTAATATAATTTAGCTGTGCTGACTATCAAAAGTAGGCACAAAGCCAAACTTGCATGGCTTTAATTTATTTGTGTTTTTGTTTTCATAGCCTTTTCATTTATTGCTTTTTCTGTCAATGACTCATCATTTGTCTTATTGCATGCTAATCACATCTCAGTCTAGGCAATAGTTCAACAATAAAGACACTAATTAATTTCCTCCCTTGTTTTGTTCTCTCTTATCTTGGATCATTCCCACTAAACAATATTTAGTTATTCTATAGTGGATCCTACATAAGAGTGATAGTTGAGTAGATCTGGTAAGAAGCAGGGCAATCTACCAGAGATTTATATGAGTTGGTTAGTACAAAGCCTGAATGAGACTTCTTTTTTTATTTTTTGTTGATTAGTACAAAAAGATTGAAATGAGGAATTTTACAGATTCAGTAAATATAATATCACTTAACTACTAAGTATCAACATCCAATCAGTCTATTACTTCTACCTCAAATTAATTGTTGACTAAATGAATCTTCTAAATCCATTCTTAAGTAACAAACTTTCTAGTTCTAGTGTAAAAAATTTCCAACAAATTCAACGAAAAACTAAATAACTTCTATTTGTTAAAATATTATTGAAAATACTATGAAGTGTCATGAATTTACCCAAAAAAATCACTCTCTATTCTACCGGAGAATACTCCGGGGTGAAAAACAAATAGTGGCTGCAAATGCAAGAATTCAGGCTAAACAGGTCAGAAAAAAACAAATAACTAAAACGTGCTCTGCTTTAATCTATTAAGAGAGAGGTAGATAGATGCAATGGATGTTAGTTAACTAATCTATGAATTGTCACTATTTTCTAAACTAACACAACTTGACATAAAGCATCTGTAATCAAAGGCTTCAAGTATGGTCAAAGCTCAAAATGAAGAACTTCTTAATGATTTTTCCTTTTTAATACAATTACTGCGCATGGATTGAATCAGTGAATTTCGAATACTAAATGTCTAAAAAGGAAAAGCAAACAGAGAGTCAGTTTTGACTAACTATTGATTCATGTATCTCAACAATTACTACTAGTTCTTCATATGCATGCTTAAATTAGAATGAGAAGAAGATAGAGATTCCACTAAACTTCTGCATATAATTTGATTTCTTATGAAAGTTGGGATTAATTTTGTCATTACAAGATACTAAACAGATTACTAGAAAGGATAGCTTCGGGATTTGGGGGAATCAGCAATTTTAAGAGTCTGTTCAATAAGCTTACGAGCCTTCTTGCTCCTAATCTCCACTCTCATGCTGTCACTCTTCTCAATCTTGTCGTATGATTCCTTCATTTTAAAAGACCTCCTCAGTTTCGTCTTCAAATTCACCATCAATCTCTCAAACCCCATCATTTTCTTCTTGATTAATTAAAACTACCCTGCAAAACAAATACTGTTACCTATACAAGTACCAATCCCAGAAAGATTATACACAGAAATTAAAGACAAGAAAAAACACAAGTATACCAAGAAAGTAAAGCAGAATCATACAAGGGTGACAAAGACTAAAAAGGAATTTGAGTGATGTTGTTAATGCAATAAATATTAAACAAGAGGCTGCTTTTATAGTAGTCGTACTACCAAAAAAATTGCTGTAATCTTTGATTTTTTTTACAGATGAGAAGAAAGTAAGGAGATTTTTTTTTATGGGTGGGTGGGTGGGAGGGGGTGTTAATTTGGTTTTAGGTGACGTTTGGAGGAAAGCCAAGTGAGGGAGATAATGTGAATGAATAACGGTTGGATATCATGCAATGAAGGCATTTTAACAGTTTTTAAAGTGGACCACGCATATTTCAGTTATATATGTAGTAAGAAAAAGACATTGACTCCTCCTTAGATGAAAACCAATAACCTTTTTTATTTCTTCATAAAAAATTACTCCTATTACATTTGGTCAAGATTACGGAAATAAGGAAAGGGAATATGAGAGTTGAATTATGCGTTGATGGAATTTAAACTTACAATTGCAATGTATAGTAGAAATTGTTAGAAAATCTTTAATATAGAGAGATCTTTATTTGAATAGACATAATTGTTTGTAAAAGAACATGTCTTATTCGGAAAATTCGTTACTTAATTTCTATCAATAGAAGAATTTTTTTTGTATTTTGATTTGTTTGATATATCATTATAAATAAAAGAATAAATGAAAAATAATTTTTGAGTCCACAAGTTGAATTATTAATTAGTCATTATTTAGTCTAAATTGACTCATGCATTAAATATTCTTAAATTGAATAGACATGACTGTTCATAAAAGAATATGATTTATTTTGAAAAATCATCACTTAATTTCTATAAATAGAAGGATTTTTTTGGGATTTTAATTTGTTTGATATAGTGTGATAAGTAAAAGAATAAATGACAAATAATTTTTGAGTCAGCAAGTTGAATTATTAATTAGTCATTATTTAGTCTAAATTGACTCATGCATTTTATCCGAGGAAAAAGAGAGGAGAAAATGGTATAGTTGGTAGAATTTAAACTTACAATTGCAATGTACAATAGAAATTGTTTGAAAATTTGTAATATACACATATCTTAATTGAACAGATATAACTATTCATAAAATAAAAAAATATCATTTATTTTGAAAAATCATCACTTAACTTCTAGAAATAGAAGGATTTTCTTAGATTTTAATTTGTTTGTAACTGTCTCTGTTCACTTTTAATTGTTATAATTTTCTTTTTAGAGTCAAATTATAAAACTTTTGACTAATATTTTACGATGTATTTTTTCATCATATATATTTTTTTTTTTACCCTCTCTAGGAGCTTCCACCCATTTTGCTCCCTTGGTGACTCGAACTCGCAATCTTCGGATTGCAATTTATAGTACTTTTCGTATAGTTTTTGAATATCTAAATTTTTTATTTAAAATATCAAATTAATGTAATCTAATTTAACTTTGAAAATAAGTCAAATTGACTTTCGAAAAGCTTAATATGACAAATAAAAGTGAATGGAGGGAGAAAGAGTATACCATAATAAATAAAAGAACAAGTAGCAAATAATTTTTGAATCAACGAATTGAATTATTAATTAGTCATTAATTAGTCTAAGTTCACTCAAGCTTTTTATCCAAACAAATTTAGTAGAGGTTATACCCCATCCAATTTATCCAAATATATAAAATCCAATCTATCTATTTAAGACCCCAAATATTTACATTGAACCAATCTTAACTTACCAAACCTTACTGTGGGGATTGGCACTCAGGCATGGGTTTCGATCAGGGGCGGCTCAAAGTAATTAGAGGCTTAAACCGAAATTTCAATTAGACGCCTAAAATCTAAATAAACTTCATATATATTTATTTAAAAAATATTTTTCTAATTTTTAGATTTCAATTAGAGGCCTAAAATCTAAATAAACTTCCTACGTACTTATTTTAAAATTATTTTTCTAACTTTTTAGATGTAAATTTTTGCTTAAAATTTCTTTATAGATGATTTCTTCAAATATCTTTTTTATTATTATTAGTTTTAGGTAAGATTTTATCAATTCAACATTAGAAAACACTCTTTTACTGGTGCCATTACTATATGAATTGTTAACATAATTCTTAGTAATAAGTTGACAAACTTTAAATAAAAACAAGAGTTAAAATCATAGAATTTGACTCAAGAAGTTGATAACTTGGTATATCCTACTTTAATATGCTTGTTGTATTACTTGAAAATTTAAGAAGAAATAAAAAAAGAATTTGTAATTTACTTTGTTCAACATTTTTTTACTATTGATTCATATTTTTGACAGACTATTACTCTACCTTATCAAAGATTTGAAAAAAAACGAGTTCAAACAGATAAATAATATGAGTGTTAGCGAAAAATAATTGATTTTTTCTATTTGAATGAAGTTAAGGAGAACAAAATAATATAATTTTATGTAAAAAATTATTCTTGGTAAGAATTTGAGGCCCCAAAATTGGAGGCCTAAGGCATATGCCTCAAATTTTGTATGCAAGAGCCGCCCATGGTTTCGATTGCCTAAACAGTTCCTTTATTATTCTTTTTTCTTTGTTTTTGCTGGAAAAGTATTACAGTCTTGACATTCAATAATATTGTAGTGGAACCGTTTGTTATTTTGTGCATAAAATATGAAAACTTCTAGAAATACTACGCACATACTGTTGTATCCTAAAATATTCTACTGCTATACATCAGCCTATCACAATCACCTAAAAGCGGATAAGTTATAGGGTTTATATGAACACAATACTTTTGTTACAGTGCACAATTTTAAAGACAATGAATTTCACACTGAAATCTTTAATATTGAATTCATAAAATATAAATCCTAGTTTCCCTTGAGTGACCTAATCAAGCTTCTTTTTTCTTTTATATTCAGATTTTTCGAGTCTTTGCCATTGCCATTCTTAAATATTTGGTTTCATGTGGTTATAAAAATTGTGCGTTGCATTTTTTTTATTCTTATTTTGATAGCGAGAGTTGATTAATTTGTCAAAAAAAGAGTTGTTTTAAATATTATAATACGGCACTAGAATTCATGACAAGTACAGATGAGATTCCATAAGACATGAAGAAAAATACAAAAAGGGAAACAAAATGATAAACAAAAGAAGGTGAATGTATTTATCATTGATGGAGGCGGCAAACAGCTTCATCAGTCCTCACCGTAACTTTGGGTATATGTCGAGTCCTCTTTTCGACAATTGATTGATTGAGCATCCTAATTAATACTGAGACATATATTCTGCTCTGCAATAAAAGTGGACCAGAGGCCACAAGCCTCTTTGATAAAGCAAATTCCATACGCGTTCACGTGAATCAAATAATTCTTACTCAGATCTTATATGTATTAGGAAATTTATTAAATATTTTATCATGGAGAATAGTTATTATTATATATCAATTTGAGATTTTAGCGATTTATAAACTTCAAATTCTGAATCGAACTGTGTTGTTTATTTCTTTTTATGATTATTCTTTCATTTATTCACCAATTATTTGAAGAGCTGTCATGAGATGGAGTGTGTTCACTACTGTCTCAACTATAATGTATATTGCTTATGGAGCTATGGAGTTGATTGTGCATAGGATAGAAAAAGGTACAAGTATTAGTCATATATACTGCAATTTTAATAAATTACGTAATTTGTATATTATCCTGTAACTTTAATGATCGAAACAAGTTAGTACTTATTTAACTTCTTTTCTAGGTAATCAACTTGCTTTTATACACTATAAAAATATAAAAGCAATCTGTAGACAAAATAGTAGAGTACTGAAAAATGACTAAAAAAATTGTACTACATCAGTAATGTTTTACCAGTTCAGATTCAAAACAGGTTATATTTACTTTGATCAATCTATGTTATACATATGAAATTCATGAATTGTAAGTTTTGATCCTTAATACATTCTCCCTTGATCTTAGAGGGCCAGCATTATAAGGGTACTGTTTACTGTTTAGGATCCTAAGAAAGATTCATTTAACAATTGAAGGTCTCTTAACAGTAGGTCCAATTCATTCTGAATATTTCGAGTACGGCCCAATGTTTTTCTTGTATGTAGCTGACCCATCCAATTAAAGTTTACAAAGTTGTATTCATCTATCCCAAAATATGAGACACAGAAGAAAGCTAGGTATTATAATTTCTTTTTAATTTATCTAAGCTTTGATAAGCATCGTTATTCTGATGGGAGATACCTGAGGCATACAAAATTTAGTTAGTATAGAGTATAGACACAGCGGTTATAAAAAAAAACATAAAAAAATGTGTACTAGATTCATTGCTAGCTATATATCATAACTAATTTCTTTGTTTTGGCGCTTATGGTGTTACTAAGTTTTGGTTAAGAGATGACCATCACTTTGTTAATGAATTTAGCGCAACATGCGTAAACTCTCTTTCTTTAATATTTTCTTCACTCACTACCTCTTTTATTTTTCTTTCTTTCTTTCTTCTTCTTCTTCCCTTTTACTTTATAATTTTGTAGTATTTTTTTTTTCTCTTAATGTTCATACAAAGCTTTCTCCATGAAGTTCCAATCCTCTGAACTTCCAATAGGGAAACCACAAACACGAAGAAAAACCGCACCAAAACTTGCTCCTCTTATTGTCATTACCATATTATTCACAATTATTCCTATTTATTATCCTTCTATACGTTATTCTTCTCAAAAGAAAATTTCAGAAGTTATTTCTTCTAATTCAGAAGATACAATTCAGGTTGTTGATCATTTGGATAATGATTTACAAGTCAATCACCCATGTCCCGTGGAGGACGTGCCCACGAAACCTTGTAACGTGCCCATAATGGAAGAACAACAACAAGAAGAACATGAACCAGAACCAGAACAAGAAAAACCTGAAAAAGATGAGAAAAGTACGAAATTTGTGGCCAAAAGTGATATAACAGATAAGAAAGTGCAACCCGAACCAAGAAAAAAACTCGATAGACATAATCAACCTGCTAGAAAAAAGTCCGGACATCATCAACGTGACTTCACGGTACCTAAAGTCGTCCCAGAAAAAACAGATCAAAAGAAACAACTTAGCAATGACGATGTTAGAGTTTTGTCATCTGAAGTATCACATACTAGTGAATCTTGCGACTTATTTTCAGGAGAATGGGTGAAAAATCCAGAAGGACCTTATTATACAAATGATACATGTTATGCTATTCAACAACATCAAAATTGCTTGAAATTTGAAAGGCCTGATTCTGACTTCTTGAAGTGGAGGTGGAAACCTGATGCTTGTGAGTTGCCAATATTTGATCCTACTCAATTCCTGGAATTTGTTAGAGGCAAATCTCTTGCATTTGTTGGAGATTCTGTTGCAAGAAATCATATGCAATCATTGATATGTCTCTTGTCCAGGGTAAGTTCTCATCACGTAGCCGTTCGTTTTCATTAAATAGTCCTTAATTAAAATTCTAACTCATTTCATTTTGTCGGTTTGAAATTCTGGTCTCAATATCCTTACGAGGTAGTGATGAGCTTCATGTGCTCTAACCTCAGCCCATACCCAATTAGGAATAAGATTGATCGCAATCTAAGCCGTACCACCCACCCTACCTTATACCACTTATAGACGATTGTCCTATAACTGTCCGCTACAATAATCTTGAATAGAAATTCTACAGTAAATAGAATCCTCATAAAAAGACCACCAAAGTTTAAGGTTTGGTCTTTGAGGTACACAATATGTCAAACATAAACTTGAAATTTTGCATATTAAAAACAAAGAAAAGATAATCTTTAGTAAATCAATGAAAACAGACGTTGGTTTTCAAATCATTTTCTATTTTCTTTCAGGTTGTATATCCAGAGGATGTTTCAGAAACACAAGACGAAAACAGACGTTGGATGTACAAAGACTACGACTTCAACATTTCCATGTTTTGGGCACCCTATTTGGTAAAAACTGAAAAAACCGACCCAAATGATGTCACACAACCGTTCAATTTGTATCTTGATGAATTCGACGAATTCTGGACGAACCAAATCCAAGGTTTCGATTATGTTATTATTTCTGCTGGCCATTGGTTTTTCCGTCCAACAATGTTTTACTTAAATCGTCGCCTTGTTGGTTGCCTCTACTGTCCGCAATCGAACGTTAACCATGTAACATCGTATTTCAGCTACAGACGGGCTTTTCGTACTGCATTTCGGGCTATTAATAGCCTCAAAAACTATAAAGGTGTAACGTTTTTGAGAACTTTTGCCCCGTCGCATTTTGAGAACGGGCCTTGGGATAAAGGTGGAGATTGTGCAAGGACTAAACCGTTTAAGAGGAATGAAAAGAAACTTGAAGGTTATAATTTGGAGTTTTATAAGATTCAATTGGATGAATTAAAGATTGCACAAAGAGCAGGGAGAAGAAGAGGGTTGAAATTTAGGTTGTTTGATGCAACACAACCTATGTTGTTGAGACCAGATGGTCATCCTAGTAAATATGGTCGATATACTAATCCAAACGTTACGGTACCTAATGATTGTGTTCATTGGTGTTTGCCTGGACCAATTGATGCTTGGAATGATTTCTTAGTAGAGTTGTTGAAAAGAGAAGTGGGAGATTAATTATTATATCTCTATCTTCTTGTGATATGTTACTTATTAGGGTAATTCTTTTTGGTTAGAAGGGGGGAATTGTTCCACAAAAAAAGATAATGCAAATACAACTTTGGTAAATTTTATCTTTTGGAATTATTCCATTTTACTCGAGAAATATATCTATAACAGTACGACTTATAATAATCTATACTATGTAGTTATAATGCTTCGTTTGGTAGAGTGTATCAAAATAATATTCAATTGAGTGTATTAGCAATGTAAACATTAGTAATGCATGTATTAATTTTACTTGTATTAGTTATGCATAGATTATTTTTTATGCATTGTTTGGTTTGGTGTACTAAAAATAGTATACATTGTATAAAAATATTTATTTACAGAAGTATCCTTCACAATTATGGTGGAAAAGATGTAAAAGTATTTTTGAGGGGTAATTGGGTCTTTAATCATATTAATGCATGTATTAAATCTTTTGCATTACTAATACTTAGAAATCCATGGTATTAGTAATACACTTCTCAATATACAATAGAGTGTATAACTAATGCAAACATTAGTTATACACAACATGAAAAAATATATCAAACAAGAAATTACTAATACATATAATTAATGCATGCATTATTTTTGCTAATATACTATACCAAACGAATAAATGCATAAGATGAAGTGTTATCTCGTAATTAATACGGTATTCCTTTCATTTGGAAATCAGTATTTCTTCTCTTTCAATTTGCTGGTGTTTTTTTTGTTAAGTTCTTTAAGAAAATGTATTTTTTTTTTTGAAATATTATCTAAATACACAACTTATTTATAATATTCTCTAAAATTTCCTATCATTTGAAAAAATCACAAAATTTTTTACTCTTTCCTATTTTTGGATACATCACTTTACACAATATATTGGTCAGATACATTACTTTACGCGATGTATCTGAAATCGAAGTGCGATGCATCGGAACGTTTTCGGGTGTATCGAAATTCCACCAAATTTAAGAAATTTTTGTAATTTGGAAAATAGTAAAGATATAGTATAATTAGCTCTTAACATTATAGGATTCGTGTAAATTTCCTTTTATTTTTTTGCTCAACTTTCTAATAACAATTGTTTGTATGATATGTTCAAGATCACAAGTTTAAAAGCTATTTTAGTATATTATTTTTGTATATATCTTTAGTTTAACATTATAAAATTTAAAAGAATTTTTTACTCTTTTAATTTTAATATCAAGTAAAAATCAGACAAATAAATTGTTACAATATTTATTATTCCTTAAGTATTTTTGTTCCTGAAAATTTAACATACCACTAGATTAATCAATAAATAAAAAATTGAAAACGTGTTCCTTAGTTACCTCTGTATAGTGGAGACAACTAATGAGCCACCAGTTCACCACACGTTTTGCCAAATAAATTATTTACAACACTAGTGATTGATACATATGAGGCCACCGACACTAGTACCAACATCATTGCACATTGTACCACCAAAATTTATTTATTTTACTTGCATTCTTCCCTACGTTTCACATATCTCCACAAGAAGCTTCGGGACACAGCTAAAAGTCATTTTTAAGAATGTCAAACTAATTTGAATATTGCGAGTCCGAGTCATCAAGGGAGTAAAAAGGGTGGGAGCTCCTAGGGAGGGTAAAAAAAAAGAAAAACTAATCAGAAAGTATGTTACCCAAACTATGCAAACTGCTCAACAAAAGTTTCATAACATGATTTATTTTATTTAATGTCTGATATTCGTATTAAAGTTTGATTAATTTATATTTATGCTTTTCACCAGAAAAAAACTCAAACCCAAAATATCTAATTACATTTTTATGGTTCCATAACATGATTTCATAATTTACTAATACAAATAATTACACAACGAGGGAATATTCACTCAAATTACTACGTACTACTTAAAAAAAAAAGTTACTACCTCCCTAGTAGAAGTAAAGTCTAGTTGTGTCTGTGTGCTATAATTAGATTGTAGGTCTTAAATCATGGCTGTGTAGTGATTAATATCCAAATTATATCTGCTAATTGATGAGGAATTAATACTTAGTACAAAGAAGCTTAAAATATATGATTAGCACGTTGATAGAGTCAACATACATGTGCAAACTGGCCCTCTTTTCATTACATCCACTATGTATTTTTAACAGCCTACTTTTTTCTTCCTTCTTTCTCCCATCTCTACTTTCCTTTTTCAACTCTTCATTGAAGAAATTCCCACAAAAAAATGGAGCTTCCCTTTGGGAAATACTCCACTTCAACCCAAAGAACCCCAAGAATATTCTTACTTTTAGTTTTAGCAGTTGTCGTTTTGGGTATTATCCCTCTTTATCACCCATTTAATTGGTACCCAGCAGATTTAGCAACCCAACATCCCTCTGAAATTTCACCCAATTACCATGCTGCTGAGGAGCAAAAGATAAAGATTAAAGAGCCGGAGACATGCGATATCTTCACCGGCGAATGGGTCTGGAATCCGGATGCTCCATATTACACGAATATGACCTGTTATGCGATCCATGAACACCAAAATTGTATCAAGTATGGAAGACCCGATAGCGATTATTTGAAGTGGAGATGGAAGCCTAATGGGTGTGAGCTACCCATTTTCGACCCGTTTCTGTTTTTAGATTTGGTTAGGAACAAATCGTTGGCACTTGTCGGTGATTCAGTTGGAAGAAATCAAATGCAGTCGTTGATATGCCTATTGGCTCGGGTACCCTTTTTCTTCTCTGCAATTACTGTTAATTTTACTTCAATTTTAACTCTCTACTTGCTGATCTATGGTTAATTACTGTTTCTACCATATTATGCTATAGTTTCGATAAACTCTAGCTTGGATTAGCTCCATAAATTAGGGTTAATTGAAGATTTGGTCTACCTGAGACTAGAAATTTTCATTATTTAGTTCAAATTTCACAAAGACGCCATTGATAGGTCAACGAGTACTGTTTTCCGGCATGAAGCTGTGAAAGGTAGTAAAATGTGGAGGAATAATGGGAAAGGTTTGATGATGAACAGTAAAATGAAGGACTTGAAATGTAAAGTTTTTAGCTCGTCGTTTAATCTCATCTACTTGTTCAAAGTAGATGCCAGTTTAGTCATAAATATTACTAACTACAAATTATTGAAACTAGCTTAATGTATAATCTTTCCTTCCTTTTATTTGGGGTGAGAATGAAATTTGTAATAATATAGTCATTCTCATTTTGGAAGTGATTTACTCTCTCTAGTCCAAAAAAGTTAATTTCTCATTTTGGTACTATGCCCTCTGATTTAATTTGTTGTAGGGTTTGACTTGCACGGAGTGTATAAGAAAGTAAAAAAGACTTTTGAATCCTGTAGTTTTAAAATTAAAGATATTTAAGATTTACTAAAATCCTTTTTTAATCTTGTAATATAAAACTAAAGAGTTGTCGAAAGGGGAAACCATTCTTTTTAAATAGACTAAATAAGAAAGAAGGACAATCAAAAATTGAAACTGGGAGTATTGATCATCCCTCAAAAGATTAAACAGTACTACAAGAAAAGAAAAGCAGAGACTTACCCGAATAGGGGAACATTGGGGGCCAGTGGGAAATTTGTCATATTGCATTTTAATCCTCAGAAAGTCTCTTTTGTTCCCAATATTATAACAAGACTATTTAGCTAGTCCAACAAGGGTTGTGGTGGAGTGGTAAATATTTTTTAATCCTTAATCAGAGATCTCGGGTTCGAGTCTGGGTACGGAGTTGCCTTTGTTAGGAAGCACTTTACCCCACTGGGGATTTCCCGGCAAAGAGAGACTATTTAGCTAGATCCAAAGAGATTTTCCAATTAAAGTATAGCTTAGGATAGTGTAATTGTGCCAAATTGTTAGAGAACCAAACCTGGTAACTTGGGTTCGTAACTTGTAGAAAGTTAATTTTGTCCTCCTGGAGATCTATTTGACTAATAAATCATTAGCAAACATGACCATGGTTCTTATATTAGTAATTAATACATCATTTTATATTAAACCCGAGAATCACTTGGGGAAACAACCTGGATTCTTGCTAAACACTGCACTTGCCACTGCATGTGCCTGAATTAGTGTTAAACTAATCCTAAAACAAATTGAAGTGAGAATGATCAAAGAAGTAATACGAATGTTGATCTTCTTTTCTGTTTTTCTTCAGGTGGAATATCCTGTAGATATATCTGATAATCCAGATGAAGCTTTCAAAAAATACAAATACACAACTTACAACTTTACATTAGCAACATATTGGTCGCCATTTTTGGTGTCAACAAAAGAAGCAGATGCAGATGGTCCAAGCCATACTGGAGTCTACAACCTTCACCTTGACGAAGCGGATGAGAAATGGACCACCGAAATTGAAAGATACGACTACGTCATCTTAAATGCCGGCCACTGGTTTGCCCGGATCAGTGTCTACTTTGAGAACAACCAACGAGTTGGCTGCCGGTACTGTGGAATACCAAATGTTTCTGAACTCCCTATTACCTATGCCTACCAAAAGGCATTCAAAACTGCTCTTAAAGCGATCAACAACTTAGAAAATTTTAAAGGGGTGGCTATTCTTAGGACTTTTGCACCTTCTCATTTTGAAGGTGGGGAATGGAATAAGGGAGGTAATTGTGCAAGGACAAGGCCATATAGAAGTAACGAGACTGCGTTGGAAGGTCAAAGCTTAGAGCAATACAGGATCCAACTTGAAGAGTTTAAGATTGCCGAGGAAGAAGGGAAGATGAAGGGGAAGAAATTCAGATTGATGGACACAACTCAAGCCATGTTGTTGAGACCAGATGGTCACCCAAGTAAATATGGGCATTGGCCAAATGCCAATGTTGTATTGTATAATGACTGTGTTCATTGGTGCTTGCCTGGTCCCATTGATTCTTGGGCTGATATCTTGTTTCATATGTTCAAGATGGAGAGCACCAAATCCCTAGAGGAAAAGCTTGAATGAGAGCCAAATCATACAATGTACTCTGATTTTTTAGTTGCTTCACTTATTTTTAGAATGGTTGTGAATTACCGAGGAACTCTGTCCTGGATTGTTTTGGTTGAGTTGCAAATGTAACTATAGCACTGTTAGAAAAGTTGGGGCAAAAAAGCCTTGTTGAATTTTTATAGAGCTGATGATTTTCTCCCCATAGACCAAAGGGTTCAAGACTTCAAGTTTACCAAAGCCAGCCAATTACTTGCAGGAATGGAATATTTCTGGTAAGGCAGGACTCATACCGACGACACTACAAGATATGGTTACGTTACAGACTGAAGGTGTTTTTTGTATGGTGGAAGCACCCATGGTACGGTATGGTATTGAAAACTTCGATTTCATAATTATGATTTTTGTTTTGGAAAATTGCTATATTATTATCATTCCAAACCCAAACTCACCAATTTGGGGCTTGCTGTACATTATTACCATGGACTCTCTTGGAATTATAGGTGGAGGACATATGTATTTATGGTGAACGACAGAATGGTAAACGAACTTCAATTTTTTTCTATTTTAATTGTGTAAGTACTTCGGTTGATTCTTTCGAATTTCAATTTTCGATTTACAAGAGTGTACCGACTACCGAATACTGTACCAATTCAATTCCTTTTTTTTTACTGTATATTCTTTTAAAGCTCGCTAACATAATACATTTAGGGCGCGGGCGGGGTTGAGCTCATCTCGTAAAAAAATTCAATCCGCTTCGCCTCATACAATTTTTTAATTTTCAATCCGCCCCACCCTGCTGCATAACCACCCCCCTCGAATGAATTCGTTCTGTATAGTTTTTTTAATATATTTTTTTAGTTAAGTTTGATATAATAAATAAAATTTATAAAAATAAATTCATTTTTTCATTATGTGGTATTAATTTAATAAGATAGTGACTTAAAAAATTATTTTTAGAGGTCAATTGAGAAACATGTAAGAAATTGTATTATATTTTATTGAACTATTTTTATTTACTATCTTGAATATATTAGTAGTTTTAAACAAATTATATTAATAAATAATGCTATATCATTGTTATAACATGTAAAAAGTTAAAATTAAGTTTATGTGGGTTGAAACTTAATTTTAACTTTTTACATGTTATAAGAGTGATAGAACATTATTTATTGAGATAATTTCTTTAAAGCTACTAAAATATTTAAGATAGTAAATAAAAATGAAATAATACAATTTCTTATATGTTTCCCAATTAACCTCTAAAAAATAAATTTCTAAGTCATTATCTATTAAATTAACAAATACAACTTAATGAAAATAAATAAATTTTATTTTTGATATTAAACTTAACTAGAAAAGAAAATATTAAAAAAATTATGCCGATCTTTACGGGTTTAGCCTCCACCCCATTGCCATCCCCAGTAATTAGGGGATTGGCCTCAATTAATTATGAATTACAATTTACGGGTAAGTGTAAAACTAACTTTTTTATTTTGATCTTTAACAGTTAAACTTCTGTATTTTGGTGGTACTACCGAATCTTAATATTAAAAATTGTACCAAATACAAACCAAATATTGAAGAACGAAATATCAAATTAGTTTGATTTGATTCAATTTTTCGATAGCTATAGGGAAGAAAGAAATAAGGGAAGGATAAAAAATAAAAAATAGAATGTGATGTGAAGATAACTAATCTGCAACCGCACGTTATGCGTAATAAATTTCTCAAATCACTAGCGTGGTATAAATGAGCCACCCAACTCACTGACAAGCCTCATACCTTGTTAATGTTATAGTACCACCACCTTTTCTCCTTCAACCCATTCCCTGCCTAGGTATCACAAATCCACAGACACTTCGTGACACAAAGCTCAAACTCATTTATAACAAATGAATAGTTCTAGGCAGTGAGAACATTTTACTATTCAATTTTTTTGGATTAATATGTTCAATTATTTTGTAGAGGGTCCAAATGACAAGAAAAAATCAGTGTCAACATACACGTAGAAAGTGGTACCCTTAATTTCATGCACTATGCATCTTTAACAACTTACTTTTCTCCGTAATTTCTGCCATCTCTACTACTACTACTACTACTTTCTTTTTCAGCTTTCCATAGAAGAAAATTAAACACTCAGAAATGGAGCTTCCCTTTGGGAAATACTCCACTTCAGCTCAAAGAACCCCAAGTATATTCATACTTTTAATTTTAGCAGTTGTCGTTCTGGGTCTTATCCCTCTTTATCACCCATTTAATTGGTACTCAGGAGGTTTAATAATCCGAAATCCGTCTGAAATTTCACCGACATACTTTCCTTTCGAGGAGCAGAAGATTGAGATTAAAGAAGCAGACAAGTGTGATGTTTTCAGTGGAAAATGGATTTGGAATCCGGATGCTCCATATTATACGAACGTGACCTGTACTGAAATCCATGACCACCAAAACTGTATGAAGCATGGAAGACCCGATAGTGATTATTTGAAGTGGAGGTGGAAGCCTAATGGGTGTGAGCTGCCCATTTTCAACCCGTTTCAGTTTCTGGATTTGGTCAGAAACAAGTCGGTGGCAATTGTGGGTGATTCAGTTGGAAGAAACCAAATGCAGTCTCTGATATGCCTCTTGTCCCGGGTATCATTCTCTTTCTCTGAAATTTTTGTTGATTTCCATACACAATACTGCTGATTTAAGGTGAATTACTGCATTATACTTTAAAAAATTATTTTAACTATATATAAATAATATAATTTTCTGTCGAGGGGTTCGAATGAACCCAGGTGGCTCCGCCTTACTTGTACATCTTACTAAAAATATTTATTTCAAATTTGTTATTTATTTATATAAAATTAGTTTATTTTTTCTATTATACTTTTTTTAATAAAAAAAGTACAAATATTGTAAATTTCCAAAAGAAAAATATCAATTATTAATCTTGGTATTAAAGGGATAAGACAGTAGTGTTAAAAAGAGTTAAAAAAAATATTTATGCAGTTATAAATTATAAAACTAAAAATAAAGTTATATTATTTTAAACGAAAAGTGTTATATTCTTCTTAAGATAATTTTCTTAAAAAATAATTTGATCCATAAAATATTCCACTTTAATAAAGTTAGAAAATAATTGCATCCTAATTAATAAATATGATGTAAATAGTTTATTCAAATACTTACATTAATAATTATTTTTATGACTCAAACATCTAATCTATATGATTTATAAATTAAGATTAAAAAAAATGTAGGATTAATGAGGAATATGGTCATCAACAGTAAAGTGACGGAAGGGAGCATAGGGGGCCTTGGAGGAATCAAAGTCTAGTCACTAACCACTATCAAATTATATCATATTGACCATTTAACTACAAATTATTGAAATAATAATCTTTTGGATTTTTCTTCCCTCCTTATTTCTCGGCGAAATTTTTAATAAAATAGTCATTTTCATGCAAGGAATGGTTTCCTTCTAGTCCAAAAAAAGTTTTTTCTAATTTCAATACTCATACCTAAAAAGAAAATTAAAATAAAGAAAAGTAGTACTACAAGAAAAGAACAACAGAGACTTACGACAATAGGAGGAACATTGGGGGCCAGTGTCAAATTTGTCATATTGCTTTTTAATTCTCAGAAAATCTCTTCGGGTCCCCAAAATTATAAAGAGCTTTTCTCCTTAAAATATATATCGATAATTATGCCCGATTTGTTTGACTAATTAAACCATTAATCAACAATCATTGACAGTGGTCCTTATATTAAGCAATTTATTGCTGCCGACGCTTTGGGCTAGTTTGGTACCAATATGGGATAGACAAAGTTAACAGTGTATAAATAATTTTCGGATTAACTAATATCTCTAATCAAACATATATAGGATAAATAATTCTATATTTTATCTCAGGATTATTATTAACGAATCTAATTTGTAAATAAAATTCAAAGAAGTGATGAAAACAATTGATCTTCTTTTTGTGTTTGTAGGTTGAATATCCTGTTGATATTTCTGACAATCCAAATCAATCTTTCAAAAAGTACAAATACACAACTTACAACTTCACTCTAGCAATATATTGGTCACCATTTTTGGTTTCAACGAAAGAAGTAGATGCAGATGGTCCATGCCATACTGGACTCTACAATCTATACCTAGATGAAGCAGATGAGAAATGGACCACCAAAATGGAGGGATATGACTACATCATCTTAAACGCCGGGCACTGGTTTGCCCGGTGCAGCGTCTACTATGTAAACAATCAACGAGTTGGCTGCAGGTACTGTGGACTGCCAAATGTAACTGAACTTCCATCTACCTATGCCTACCAAAGGGCATTCAAAACTACTCTTAAAGCCATCAACAATTTAGAAAATTTTAAGGGTGTTGCGATTCTTAGGACATTTGCACCATCTCATTATGAAGGTGGGAACTGGAATGAGGGAGGTGATTGTGCAAGGACAAGGCCATATGCAAGTAATGAGACCGCGTTGGAGGATCAAAGCATGGAGCAATATAGGATCCAAGTGGAAGAGTTTGAGGTCGCGGAGAAAGAAGGGAAGATGAAGGGGAAGAGATTCAGGTTGATGGATACAACACGAGCCATGTTGTTGAGACCAGACGGTCACCCAAGTAAATATGGGCATTGGCCAAATGAAAATGTGGCAAACGACTGTGTTCATTGGTGCTTGCCTGGTCCTATTGATTCTTGGTCTGATTTCTTGTTTCATATGTTCAAGATGGAGGCCATCAGATCCCTAGAGGAAAATCTTCAATGATAGAACAAAATTATACAATGTACTCTGATTTCATTTTTGCTTCATTTATATTTATAGGAATCATGTTTTTGTCATCTAAAGAAGAACTCTGTTTCTTGGATATATAGTTATGTTGCAGTGAAGATGCAATCATAGCTCTGTTTAAAAAAAAGTTGGAAAAGATGTCCCTTCTTGATGTTTTACTAAAAGCAATAAGCACATGCATAGCTTACAGGAAAAGAATTAATGTAAAGAGAGATAACGAGGATTGGCTTTTCACAACATTTTATAATATACAACAACAACATATGACATATCTAGTACTTAGTCTCATTAGTGGGGTCTAGGAAGATTAAAATGTACGTAGACGTTATCCCATCTTCAAAAGCAAATGAATGCAGTTCAGAAGAGAAGACAACAGTATAAAATATGAATAAATATACTAATTGATTTAGAGTGCTTTTGGTATGTTTTTTCTTGATGAATCCGAAGTTTTAATATTTGGTTAACCTCAATTGTGGAATATGTTTGCTCCAAATAAAAGGTTTGATTTTTTCCACCAAATAAGAAAAATGACTTTCATCAGTTTCAAGCGAAAGTTTCATAAGAAATATGAAAGCGTGTTTTACATAAGAAACCCTCGAGGGAAAGAAAACTCACAATCAATCACCAACTCTTATTATTTCTCAACGAAAGATAATACAAATACACCAATAAAACAATGTTTATACAGGTTATGAAAAGTCCTTATCCTAGAATATTTAGAATATATTTCAGCTATTTTCCAAGTAGCATTCGAACTACTTTAGGAAATTTCGGTGAAGACGAATGGACGATGGACTCACCGGCAGCCTGCGGTCCCCTCTTATTTCGCCCATTGCAGGGGCAGCCAGGCCTACAAACATAACATTACTCACTAATCATCACATGTTTCTTATTTCTGGGACCTACTTTAATACTTATACACTATACATCTATACTCATACACGATGTTATTAATCATCACATAATTCTTATTCCTTTGGCCTACTTTAATACTCAATCAGACATCAATAATTGTGCACAATATTTTAATACTAAAACATTAATAATATGTTTTTCATGAAAAAATGAGTTCCTTTCCTATAAAAATTCTATACGGCACATCATTTGGTTGTGTATTAAATTTTGATTTGTAAATCTTAATAAAATGAGTTTTTTTTGTGTGCGTAAACTATGATACTAAAAGAAATTTTATAAGAGTTGCAAAACAAATTACAAGGCAAAAGTTTCTACAAGCACTCATTAATTTTTGGGCACAACTAATTTCTAATGATCGTTTGAGACATTTCGTTCAAGATGCACTTAAAATATGATCATTTGAGAAATGAATCTAAAACTTGATAAATTACAAGTTAGATCGTATATGCAACAACCATAAAATGGTAGTACGGTACAGTAATCTTCGGCACGTAGTTTAATTTGGAGAAATGATCGAATCATAAAAATCTATTATACGCAATTTTATTTTATATTTTTGTAAGATATTCTTTTTCTAATTCGAATTTGTGACCTGCTGATCAAATTGAAAAGATTCCCTACCTATGCGACCACCACCATGTACTTGCAAACTCTAGCCCACAGAGCAACAATATAGGGCCAAGTTAGTTAATTCAATGTCATATCTTAATATAGAAAGTAGGTCCCTCCAATGGAAGACAAGTCACCAAATAGGCTAAATCAATTTGAATCGCAGTGTTACAGTAGTTCAAATTTAGAAGTTTCTGATTATATTACCAATTTTTTCGTAAATATAATTAAGGTAAAAATAAATAAAACATCTTTTATCTAATGATTAATGAAGTATACTATACTTTGATGAAAATTTGCAGAAAGAACAAGAGTTTGACAGCTAAAACTGACGATTAGTAACAATAACTCAATAAGATTTATCCTCTTTTGAATAATATATATATAAATAAAAGAAAATGCCAGCTGCTAAATCCACTCTTATTGGGTATGTTTGTCCTGCAAGAGAAAAATAAAGGTTGTTCATGAATCACCATCAAAAAAAAAATTCGATTGAAATAAATATTCCAATTTTCAACTCTTGTGATACGTACTCTTCTGAAATTATTAGTGTTCTTGTTGTTTTTTTCTCCTTGTATTATCTTATCACATAAAAGTAGGACATGTTAGAGACTATTACACATTTTTCAATCCAATTTGCTTGATTTTTATTACTTGTGTTCTTTTCAAGTGGGTTGTCAATGTATGAGGCGGAGGGTTTCGTCCGACCCCTTTCAATCGAAAAATTATACTTTGAATTAATTAGTGAAAATTCTGACTCCACCAAAATAACTTTTAACATTGAAATTTAGAATCCTAAGCCCTAAGGGAACTATTTTTTTATCAATGGCGGATCACACGTGAAAACTATGTACTTTATGAAAAGGCAAAAATAGTGCATAGATAAGAAGGAGCTAATTAAAAGCAATGCAAAGTACTCAGGATATATCATCATTCAGCTAATTGCCACCAAGCTACGCCATGTTTTAGTCTCCAACAACCTATTTTTCACCTTTTTCCTCTGCAAGTTATTGAAATTGGATAACACAATCATTATTCAATTACTCCATCCGTCCCAAAATAAGTGTTGTTTTATCTCATTTCATGCTATCATTAAGAAAAATAATAAATATACCTATAATTTACTAAGCTACTCCTATTTATTAGATAGAATTTCTTTTCAGAATTGAGCACTATTAAGAAGAAATGTTTCGTTACTATTTTTGTCTTGAATTGTTAGAGTGACACTTATTTTGAGACAAAAAAAGCAAGTACTAATAAAGTAACGCTTTAAGGTCGGTATTAGTAAGTTGTGAATAAGTTCTATTAATGATAGTAAGACATTCCGTGTGAACCTAGGGAAAGATGGTTTAAGAAAAGGAAAGATAATTGAATTTTACTATGTATATCTATTAAACATACAAGTAAGTTATGTTAAAACATTCAGATAAACCTTTGTAGCAGAGATATATATTTTACATTAATTTGCTCTCCAACTCTCAAGAATCTAGGGATTTTCACTATCTGTTGAAGTATAACAGGTAATGTTTCACTTTAATGACAAATCATGTACAACTCACCATGTACATATAATATGCTTCTAGTTACAATTATTATATTGTAGAACCAGAGTATTAGTTCAATTTTGAAAGAGTCTTATCAAGATAATAATCATTTAGTCCATAATACCAAACATTTAAACAGTTAAAAGTAGCTTTTTCTATCATTGATTGTCTTACTATATAACTTGCTCACAAAAATTTGATCTTTGTAACATCACTTGCAGATGAAGGGTGGTGTAGCAGAGTTGTTTGATAGCTTCAGAAAAGTTGTTCTGCCAATCGTGACGTTACTGCTTTTACTCAAAATTAGCTTCTCTTCATTTGATTCTACCACTGATTCTTTGCTGCAAAATCTTGAATCAAGTCAAAATGGATCACTCCCTCTTGATCAGCCAGAGCAAATTTCTCCAGGAATTACTAGTACTAACTATTCGGCGAAAACAGGGATAAGGCAGCAAACATGTAACATCTTTGTGGGAAAATGGGTACAATATCCAAAGGGACCATACTATACAAATGAAACAAACTGTGTGATCGATGATCGACAGAATTGTATGAAATATGGAAGACCGGATAGTGATTTCATACATTGGAGATGGAAGCCAAATGATTGTGAGCTTCCACTTTTTGATGCTAATCAATTTCTGCAAATTGTTCGTGGAAAGACTTTGGCTTTTGTTGGAGACTCACTAGCAAGAAATCAAATGCAGTCACTTGTGTGCCTTCTAGCTAATGTAAGCATTGAATATTTGTGCTTCCATTTTTCTCTGTTTTCTGCTGTGCCTAAATTTCATCATTCTATGATATATAGTTATTAGTAATTGATAAAAAGGGGAGCTCGATCTGTCCACGATGAATCTCACGTTCATGCTGGATAATTCAGATAACAGAATTGGAAAAATCATAGTTGTAACAGAATTGGAAAAATCATCAGCTAATAAAAATATTATGTTTATATCTCAGGCGTCCATTCCTGTAGACGTATCGGAGACTACGGACACAAGATACAGGCGATGGTTGTATAAAGATTACAACTTCACAATCATGGCCCTGTGGTCTCCACAGTTGATCAAATCCTTTGACTCTGATCCTACTGGTGATCCCTATTACAGTCTCATGAGTCTGTATCTCGACAAGGCCGATGATGTCTGGGCAAGTCAGGTTGACAAAGCTGATATTGTCATAATATCTGGAGGCCAATGGTTCTTTAGGCCATTTTTGTACTATGAAAACGATCAGCTCATTGGATGTCACAAATGCAATCAAAAGAATGTTACAAAACATACTCATTACTATGGATACAGAATGGCGTTTCGTACAGCTTTCAAGACCCTTTTAAGCATGAAGAAATTAAAGGGTCGATTGGTAATACTAAGGCCATTCTCCCCTGCACATTTTGAGAATGGGGATTGGAATAACGGAGGGAATTGTAATAGAACAAGACCCTTCAATAGTCAAGAAATGAAGTTGGATGGATATGAATTGAAGATGTATATGACTCAATTGGAGGAATTTAAGGCAGCAGAAAAGGAAGGTAGAAAAAGGGGTAGTAGTGTCAAGTTCAAATTGCTTGATACAACTGAAGCTATGGTAATGAGACCAGATGGACATCCAAATCACTATGGACATTGGCCACATGAAAAGAAATTGCCTGATTGTGTGCATTGGTGTATGCCAGGCCCTGTTGATACTTGGAATGAGCTCTTGTTAGCAACTTTAAAGATGGAAGGAGATGAATTTATTCAGAGATAGAAACAGAATTATGCTTAGAATTTGGTAACAACCGTATAATAACTTTTTCAAATGTTTGTGTAATTTGTTTTAGGAAAAGGGTTTAAGTTATTTGTAAAGAAGTTTTATATCAATATATATTTAAGTAATCAAAGCTTCAAAATTTGAAATTCTGCACTATGTAAGTACTTGAGATATCTATTCCGCGCAGAAGCTCCTGTTTTGCTATAATTCAGATATTCTCAGACCAAATCCCTTGATAGTAAATACTCCTTCCGTCCCCTTTTATAAATAGTTGGTCCATAATACTTGACATTTTATAAAATCAATGCATAAATTACCATATTATTCCTTTTTAACCCTTGTGAGCTATGAACCTTGAAAATATACATTTGACCAACTTAGAAAAGTTAAGTAAATGATTCATGTTCATTGGTTAAATTAATTAATCAAAATAAATTAATTCATATTCATTGATTGAAAACTTGAGTTCCAAAAAAAAAGAAAAGGCTAAAAGGATAAAGTTACATCATATCTTAATGTAAGTATAAAGTAAAAATGTGACTAAAATTTTTACAATGGTAGAGGTTCAATCAACAATAGTTGTGTGACCCTCCATTAATTACCTTTTTACCTTTTTACCATCTCTCTCTTACTCACCTCTCTTTTCTTTCATTTTTTTTTACTCCTAATAAATATCTAATTCTCAAAATATAATTAAATAATTAATATATTTGATAAAAAAAAATATCGATAAATACATTTTCTGTTAAAATAACTTAAACACATGTAAAATTGTTAACATTAAAAATATACTTACAATGCTTAATTTATTTTCAAGAATCAATCGGTTCCATATAATTTTAAATTAACTACTCATTATATTAATAATAATAATACTAATAATAATAATATCATTCAACCTTAATATTATTAGAATTCATTTTTCGTGTCTTTACGTACATTCAATTATAATATATATTTTCAACGTATTTCTATTAAGTATTTTAAAAAATTATAACTTAAATTAAGAAAAATAACGGATACTCTATGTTAAAAGAATGACTATAAATATAAGAACTAAAACAAAATTAAAATAACAATGACTATAAATATATCAACTAAAGCAGAATTTAAAAAAAATATGGAAAACTAAATTTGAATTAATTTGTTTTTTTAGGTGCTAGTAATTGAGAAAACACTAAATATTTTTTAGTTAATTTGATATTATTAAAAATATTGAATGATATGAGTATTTTAAATACTCAGTCCTAAAAATATTTTTAGTTATTGTGATAAAAAATATGTTTATTAATTCTTTTATTCAATATATCAACATCTTAAGAAAATGAAGTTAAGAAATATTTATTAGGAGTAAGAAAATAAGAAAATGAATGAAAAGAAGGGTGAGTAGGAGAGAGATGGTAAAAAGGTAAAGAAATAGACACATTATTCAAGTGTCAATTAATCAATTGAGGGTCACACAACTATTGTTGGTTGGACCTCTACCATTATAATTTTTTTCAAAATGTGACATATAAAATGGGACGGAGGGAGTATTAGTTAAATAATTTGAAAAGGTGCATTTAAATTAAATGGCACCAACCAAATAGGTGCTCCATAAAGGATGTTACATAAAATATTTCATAATCTACCATTATTAATTAAATTACATAATCTACCATGTATACTTTATATACATGGCATTTAGGATTTTAACCATAAATCAAGAAATTTTCTATGTATAAAAAGCTAAAATTGGAATTCCCTAGATTAGTGATAACTCGATGCAAATTCGGATTTAGTCGGACTCCAATGTAGATATCGAACAGCGGGTGGGAAACCAAAAAAAATAATATATGGTAGTATATATTATACAATTTCTTTGAAGAAGTTTATTGTACTTATATATTACGTATAAGTTTTAGTAAAAATCAAGAAAAAACTTAAGGTTTTCAAAAGATCTAAACAGATAAAATCAATTGAAAATAAAAGGGTTTGAAGCTCAATGTACATTCCGAAAAGATGTTAGGCCCTCGAACTGACTGCTAACTTGCAGTTGACCGGCGATTTGACTAAAATAACATTGACCAATTTTGAAAATTAATTAAGTAATAAAAATCCATTTTTTGTTTTTATTCTTATCTTTGAGGGGAAATAAACTAAGGGAACTTTAAGAAAATAATTCAAGTATTGACAAGACACCTTAATAAATCAAAATAAGTATTAGATAAAAAAGTATAAATATTTTAATTTTGAACATAAAAAGAGAAATGACTATCTTTGAAAAATTAATTAAATTAAATCAACAACCAAAATAAAATGTTAGTTAACAAAATAAATAAATAAGAGTAAAGGAAGAATAAGATTCAAATTTGGGCTTTTTGCCCAAATTCCAAATCCGATGGGTTTTGGGCCCAAATCCTGTCCTTAGTCTAACAATAAAGATGGGCCTGATGCAAATTTGGGCCAAATCAGCCCTCTTCTTCTTTGTTGAACCTGCTGTATACACCAAGTGTATCATACTATATAGTCATTTTAAAGCTGTATATCAGCCTAATCTTTTCAACATCTTGTATGTTTTCTCTTTCTTTCCTGTATTCTGCTGCGTTTACACCTGTATTTTGATATTTTACCCCGTATATAAGTGTATATAGTTGTATACAACGTGTATACAGCCCATTTTCGAACTTCTTGAGGCCTGAAAATCCAATTTCCAGCCTTATTTGCTGCTTTCGACCTATACGCCTCAATCCATTGGGATTTGGATTTAAATATGAGTTGAGAGAATGCAATAGGGCCTCCATGGCCCATTGGAATGAAAAGAGGAGGGTAGTAGAGTTCGATGAACTCACTCGAAATCACATGAAACACGAAGAAAAGAAAAGGATTAACATCAACCATAACAAAGAACTTAGAAACCAAATTTGATCAATAATGAAATCAAACATGCTGATGGTTTAGCAACAAAACAACTGAACAGTAACATATAGTCATGCTTCCAAATTATAAACCGATTGACCAAAGACACAATTTCCGAAGGAGTTAGACATAGACGAATTACTGGAAAATTAAGCTAAACGACTTCCGGCAAGTTAAAGGAAGGGAGGCCACTTAAACAAGGGAAAAGGGTCAAATATGCCCCTAAACTATTCGAAAAGGTCTAGATATACCCCCGTTTAAAGTTTGGCTCACTCGTGCACTCGCCGTCCAACATTTGGTCTAGATATGCCCTTATGGGCGTTAGTTGGCCAGCTGAAAATATCCAACTCATTTTACATTTCTTTAAATGCCAAATGGAATTGCCACGTCATTTTTACATTACCACGTGGCATTTATATTAAAGAGAAAAGACTCAAAAATATCCCTAAATTATTCGAAAAGGTCTAGATATACCCCTTTTAAATAAACTACCCGACCCGTTTTCAACAAAAAAAATTTTATTTTTATTTTTTTTGGTAAATCTTGAAAATGAGTAATTTGACTAATAGAAAATAGGAAAAAATCTAGACCTTTTCGAATAGTTTAGGAGCATATTTGACCATTTTCCCTTTAAGCAAAGCAAATACTCAATAGCAAGTAACAAACTCAACCAAATCAAAAGCAATACCCTTCATGACTATACAAGCTAATAAACCGAATTGAAACGCGATACAATGTCAAACCTATATCAACAACTTAAGACAACAAGATATTCACAGTGAATGACCTTAATCATAGTGACTTATCATTTCCTAAAACAGATTTGGTACTAAAGGTAAACAACTGAAGCATATGATGTACTTGACAAACTACAGAAGCATGCTGGAAAAAAAAAGGGGAATAAATAAAATCAATAGCTAACAACATCTGGTTCTTAAACACTGAAATAGTAGGCATAGACAACACCTTTTAGCTAATCATGGAAGACATCTAATAGCGGAAAACATATAAAATAGGCAGAGAAGTAGAAGAATTGGAACATGGGTCCTATATCAAAGAAGAAATCTGCTAATACAAGAATACCTCGACACTTTGGCACAAATCGAGATATATACTAATATGGATGAAAAGCTAATTGAGATGAGCTTCAGAAAATGAAAATGAAAACAAAAGCAAAGGAGTTTAACACTTAATCAGATCATGAGCATGAGCACAAATAAAGAAGAACAAATAATGAAGAAACAACACAGACTTAAGACGAGCTTAACAGCCACAAATTTAAAGAGAGCACAGACAGAGATATAAGCTTAAATGATCATTAAGCCATCTCGAAAACGAACACACATGAAAATAAGATGAAGGAATAACATTGTACTGAACATATCGTGTAAGCTCATCTTAAGGTCTACAAAGAACTACACATCAAATCACCACAACAAACTCAAAACAAACGAAGAGATTATACTCAAAGACAGAGCAAAGCACAAGCGAAGCACACTAGTTTAGCAACATACTCATGAAAGCATCGAAGTCTAATATCATTTCTAAACCTACAAAATCACCTAAAATGAACAGAAATTACTACATATTGCAACA
The DNA here is from genome assembly GCA_029582725.1 of Solanum chiquidenum. NCBI lineage: Eukaryota > Viridiplantae > Streptophyta > Magnoliopsida > Solanales > Solanaceae > Solanum > Solanum chiquidenum. Next base: position 14,545 of record JAJOOS010011155.1, on the reverse strand, counting down.
TTCGAACTGTAATAAGACCTAACAAACTATTTAAGATAATAACAAAGCAACACACATGATTCGAAAAGAAAGAATGAAAAATGAAGTGCGAGTGTTAGGGAGAAGTGTTACCTTGTTTGGAGCAGCCAACTGAGACGAACGAGCTTCTAGACACGACTCCACCACCAGCCGCGCTTCACCGGGTTCCGACGAGACCCAACGAGTTCGAAAGGAAAAAAAAAAGAAGCTCTTTTTTAAGCTCTTAATGTATGTATTATATAGCTATTCCTTTGATGCAGATCCTCTAGATTTTGAGTAATAAAACAATGTCCGGAAAAAAAATCCCTACGGAACAGTGAGAGGACTAGAGTTTATATAGGGGAAGATTGAGGTCGATTTAGGGGGAAAACCGGGAGAGAAATGGGATGAAATTCCAATTCGAAATTCGAATTGCTCTAAGAGATAAGGCTACCGTTGGATTTCTGTACGAAATTCCCACAACGTAAACAAGAGGAGAGCCGCTTGATTTCGAGCAAGGACGAGCGAGCTACAAGATTAAGACACCTGGAAGATTCTTCGTACGGATGATAAGGACGAGGGGAGAACGACGCAGCTGGGTCGCAATTTTTTGCTGGGAATCTGCTGGGTCACGATAGAGTTTCTGGGTTTGGGTCGTCTGGACTGCTGTAGTTCTGGATTTTGCGCGAGGAAGAAGAACAAACAGGGGTCGCGGTGGGTACTCTTTTTGTGTGCGTATGTTGTATGTATTGTAAAGGGAATGGGTTGGGTATTTTGTGGGAATGGGTTTTCTTTTGGTTGGTGTATATTGTTGTATGCTATTTGGGCTGCTGGTGGAATTGGGCTCGAAGTGGCCTAAAATTGAGACTGGAAAACATAATGGGTTTATAAAAGAGAAGTGAAAATGGATATTTCAAACTTGGCCAACTGAATTAAGAATTTTAACCAAATTGGTCAAAACTTAAACAAGACGAATTAATACAAATTAATTAATGAGCTTCTTAATTTCAACGAAATAAAATAATTAATTTAATTATAAACTAATTAATTTAAAATTATAACCATAACTTAAATTAGAGTGAACTAATAAAATAATCAACTAAAAAAAAGTAAAATCTTTTGAGATGATTTTCAAATATTTATAAAAATATACTAATCATATAAAAACATATTTATTGTTTAAAAATCATAAAAATGACTAAATTTACTTTAAAATAGTCTGAAAAGCATTTTTAAATTTTTATAAAATTGACTATTTCAAATCGTTTGAAATTGAAGAAGATCGAAAATTAATTATATCGTGGATGGTCAAAATTGGGTGTCAACACTCCCTCCGTCCCATTTTATATGTCATCCCTTTCTATAAATAGTTGGTCCATAATACTTGTCATTTCATAAAATCAATGCATAAATTAGCATATTGTTCCTTTTTTACCCTTGTGAGTTATTAGCATTGAAAACATACATTTGACCAACTTAGAAAAACTAAGTAAATGATTCATGTTCATTGGTTAAATTAATTCATATCATTGATTGAAAACTTGAGTTCCAAAAAAAAAAAAAAGGGGGTAGAAGGGTAAAATTACATTATTTCTTAATGCAAGTGCAAAGTAAAAAGGTGACATATAAAATGGAACGGAAGGAGTATATACTAGAGTATATAATATAATTTTGTTTGTATGTTACACAAAAGTATTCTATACGTTATTTATATTTATCCTATTTGAACATATATTAATGTATTCGTGTATTAGGTATATTGAAGAAGCATAATACGTTGTTCATAAATAATTTATACATCGTACACTATATATCAAATTAAAATTTACATTGAGATATTTTTTCAATTTCATGGAAGAGTGAGAAAAATTGAAGAATAAATATGTGACTGGCAAAAAGGAAGCCAAGTTTCATGGGATCTATACTTGATTATAATTCTTTTCATTTTAATGCATTTTATAGAGATATTTTACGAATATAACACAATGTAAGTTTTAAAACTAGAATAAATAAAGGGAAAATTTTCAAAATGTCAATATTTTAGCATTTAATAGAATCTCTTAGTCCTATTTTCAATATTTATTAAAAATGACAATATTTTAGTTTGTTATATATCTGATTTATGTATTTCTTAATTTGTTTAATTCGAAAGAATACAATTATTTAATAACGGAAGGGAGAAAATCAAGGGAGGGAATATTTCAAAAAAAAAAAAATATCACTTAATTTTCTCATCAGTTACATTTTTTAAAGAAAACTCAAACATGTGCTTTTTTCACAATGTATTTTTTTTTTCCATAATTTTGTAACCTTTTTTAAATCGTATTCATTCCAATATGTATATTATTTGTATTCATTATAGTTTTCATAGTGTATTTTGTATAATGAAACTTGTATTTTTTTGTTATTAGTTTGTATTCATTCCAATAGTTATGCCAAATGAATCTATAGTAATTTGAGAAACGTATTTGTATTCATGTATTTTTTTACTGTGTATTTAATTTTTTCTTCAAAATCTTGTATCCTTTCTTAAGTCGTATTCATTCCAATATGTATTTTATTTATGTTTGTATTCATTCTAGTTTTTATGTTGTATTTTGTATAATAATATATAAAATACAAAAAACAGTATGATGAAAAAGTGAGAATGAAAAATAAAACTGAAAACGAATAAGTGAATATTTGTTGCAATCATTCTTAAATAAAATACATAACTGGTTGGCATACTTTTAGAATGACTACAAATTAGGAACAATACCAGATTCATAAATTATGCAACATGATTTTTGAATGAATACAAATATTAATAGCATACATACGATTTTGAATACAAATTGAGAAAGGATACAAAAATCTAAAAAAAATTATAAAAACAAAACAAAACAAACCAATAGAAAGTTGTTCTTCCTATAAATAAAATACATATCTAGGTGACATACCTTTGGGATGAATTCAAATTAGGAACAAACACAAGATTCATAAACTATGCAACATGAGATTTTGAGTGAATACAAATATTAATAACATACATACAGATTTGAATATTAATTGAGAAAGGATACAAAATTCTAAAAAAAAACTATAAATACAAAACAAACTAATAGGATATTGTTCTTCCTCAACTTGGTCTTCAACAAGTTATTCGAAATCTCCAGCACCCAATTTTGAAAATCAAAAGATACTTGGTGACAATGTATTTACCTTTATTCGTGGGTGAAAAAATATTTTGAAGAAATTGTGATATTTCTTGAACAAATTGGAGGAAAGTAGAGGAGGTGATTTTCTTAGACAAGAAAATGAGAGAACAATGGTGAAAAACTCAAGAGAGAGAAAGGAAGAATTTGGGGTAAAAACCTAGAAAGAGGGGGAAAGTGGATAATGAGAGTTTCTTCTTCTTCTTTTTCATGAGAGTAAAATTAGTTGAATGTGGGGCCTGATTTGAGAAATAAAAGGAAAGAAAATCAATTATATTAGGATACATTTTATTTGCTAAAATATTGACATATTGACATTTTCAATAATTATTTTAAAGTTTAGATGTTTTTAATAATTATGTTAGAGAGTTTGACTAATTTGCTAATTTTCCCTAAATAAAAATATGTATACCTTTTTAAAAAGTAGTATTTGTGTAATTTTGCCAGAAATAAAATGCAATTTGGTCCATTTGTTATGGACTAGATTTTCAGCCCAACCAAGTTTGTCTTTAATCAAAGGATGTCCAAGGCGGTCTTTATTTTGAGCGGTTTTTAATTTTTGACCTTCAATTTAATGATTTTTTTAAAAAATTCGTAAGCACTTCAAGTGATAATATGTGACGGAAATATCTTTGACATCAAAATAACAAATAATTTTTACTCAACATAAATTTATATTTTTATATAATAATATAACATAAATTATATATTTTTAAAATAACAAGTTACATAGCTTAATTCCTATTAAACTTATGCCAACGTTAGCTTACGCCTAGAGGCTAGGGATATCTATTGACTATACTTATCTTTATTTGCAATCAAACTCTCCTTCCTTCTAGCTTCAGCATATAGCAAGTTCTCATTTATTATTTTCAAATTACTTCCACCTTTCACTTTTAATCGTCATAATTTCCCTTTTTAGAATCAAATTATAAGGACTTTGACTAATATTTTACGATGTATTTTTTCATCACATTGATATGCAAAAATTGTACTTTTCGTATAGTTTTTAAATATCTAAATTTTTGTTTAAAATATCAAATTAATGTAATCTAATTTAATTTTGAAAATTAATAAAATTGACTTTCGAAAAGCGCAACATGACAACTAAAAATGGACAGAGGAAGTAGTTAATTTGTTCGTGTTTCGTGTGATTATAAAAATATTTACAATTTATGAAATATATAATTTGGTAAATAGAATCGTAATGAAAGAGATAAAGCTCTAAACACAAAAATGAAAATAAAATAAAATATTGAGGATTAAGTTACTATGGTTCTATAGATCAACCAAAGAAGTAGACATGCACTAAAACGTTATGTGTAGCCACAAACGAAATCTTAGTACTTCATATATTAACGCATTTGATCAAATGCAAGAGCAATAGAAACAATTTTCAATTCCTCCCTTGCCCCATGAGTTCAATCTTAATCGAAAATAGAAATAACGATAAATGCGCATCTTTTTTGGGATCGGAGTGTAAACTTAAGAATGATATGCATTCATTGATAAATAATTAAAAAAATATCAACACTAATTTGCTTGGACTATGTGATGCTTATAAGTATATATTTTCATAGCACCTTCTTTACTTTAGTACTAATTGAATTTGTTTAAATAGTAATATTGCATGAAGACAATTGGAGTTCTGGTATAAGAATTATAAGATCCAAAATGGCACGAAGACAGTTCATGTCCTTGTTGCCTTCTTTTCTCTTTTGAATGGATCGTTTCTTTTACTTTGATATATGGTTAATAATCAAACAATCAAATCAAATCGAACCAAAACTGATAATAACCAAACCATTAAAGTCTAGTTCTTTCTCGTTAGCCTTTTGCACACATGAACTCTGCGCTAAATGCGCAGCTTCAAACATCATGTTTTAAGCAATTGAAGTATCAATTTGGAATGAAATATTACATTCTGCATGCGTAATTAATAGAAATTGACTTGAGCACCCCCAGGTCTACCAAATCTCTGTTAATAATTAGTAACGTTATTTATATTTTGTCTTATTCAGTTGAATGGATCCAGTTGACTACTTGTTAATTCGTTAATGAATGTCAAGTAGTAATATTTCATGTCCTTCCTTAACACTTGTGTAACGTTTTCATTATACTATTCACGATTCAAACTTTAATTACACTAGAAATTAAGCAATTAACCGGTTTCCTCTCTCTTTTTGTCTCGTTTTTTTCTTGGTTCCCACTCGGTTTCTGGAAACCTGGATTGCGCACTACAGGGCTTAATTAAGGGTGGCGCAACCAGGGAACTAGAGCTCGAATACGAGACCTCATATTAAAGGTGAACAGTCTCATCACTACACCACAATTCATAGTTCTTTTTGTCTCATTATTGGTAACTAAAATTTGCCAGCGGTTGCTGACAACTTCAAAGAAGAAAAGAAAGTAAAGTATATTACACGAATTAAGATATCACGTTCTGAATTACACATATATAAAGCTTCTTCTAATTATAAGTCAACTAGAAATAGACGACCTTTCAGATTCTCTATATATCCACCTTCTCTTTTAAAGTCAACAGGTTGTTTTATTCTAAGAGTAAATTTCATAGATGGTAACGTAATTATGAGTTTTTTTTTTTCATTTAAGTTACTTAACTATGCTTTTTTTAACACAAAAATTACAACATTTGTCCTTGCTAACACAAAAATCACATATGTGTTACTCATAAAAAAATTGTAGTTATTCAACTAGAAATAGAAAATAAAAGAAGTACAAGATTATTACCCATCAAATTTGGGTTATGGATTAGGTTGGGTCACGTAGGGTCGATCTTTTTTAGTTGAATTTATATAATTAGATCAAAAATAAAAAATAAGTATTAGTTTAAACGAATTACCCATTGGAAGTTAGATTTTTGGACATATGTGCCTTTTGTGGTAGTAAAGGCAATTTTTTATAGAAAAGGCAGGATATACCCTCAACTTTGTCATTTAGAGCTGATATAACCCCTGTTATGAAAATAGCTCTAAATAGCAAAATTGAAGTGTATATTAGAATACAAAGTGCTTCATTTAAATTACAACTCATGTACAACTCTTCATGTACAATGTACATATACTATGCTGTTAATTAATTACAATTAGCCCATAAAACCAAATATATTATACATAACTCACATAATATGTTTCATGGCCACTAGTAGTACTGTAGTATTATATAACTTGACAAGTAATTTTGATCTTTGAAACATCAGTTGCAGATGAAGAGTGGTCCAGCAGAGCTGTTTAAGAGCTTTAGAAAAATTGTTTTACCAATCTTAACGTTACTTCTCTTACTCAAAATCACTTTCTCTTCATTTGATACCAACACTTACTCTTTACTACAAAATATTGAATCACTCCCTATTAATCACAAGGCCATTACCCAACTACTGTCTCCAGGAATTACTAACAATTCTGAGAAAACAGGGGAGAAACAGCAACTATGTAACATCTTTGTGGGAAAATGGGTGCCAAATCCAAAGGGACCATACTATACAAATGAGACAAACTGTGTGATCGATGATCGACAGAATTGTATGAAATATGGAAGACCGGATAGTGATTTCTTACATTGGAGATGGAAGCCAAATGATTGTGATCTTCCACTTTTTGATGCTACTCAATTTCTGCAAATTGTTAGTGGAAAGACTTTGGCATTTGTTGGAGACTCCGTAGCAAGAAACCAAATGCAGTCACTCGTGTGCCTTCTATCTAGTGTACGTAAGCATTCAATTTCCGTGCTTCCAATATTCCTTTTTGCTACTCATAAAATTTTCATTACTCAAATGTAAATCTCTATGATACAAAGGGCAGCTGATCGATCAGTCCACGATACATACATCTTACATTCACATAGGGTCCGGTGAAAGGCAAAACGTGATCTAGAAAGTCTATACGGATCAATGAATGATTTCATGGCTCGAATTAACCAATAACTTATAGTTGTAATAGTTAAGAGAATTGGCAAAACCAAATGACTTATATATTGGCAAAATCATAGTTGTAATATCCAGCTTCCTACATTGTTACTAATCAATTTATCATGTTTATATCGCAGGCGGCCATTCCTGTAGACGTATCGGAGACTCCGGACACAAGATTCAGGCGATGGTTGTATAAAGATTACAACTTTACAATCATGGCCCTGTGGTCTCCACTGTTGATCAAATCCCATGAAACTGATCCTAGTTACACTCTCATGAATCTGTATCTGGACAAGGCCGATGATGCCTGGGCAAGTCAGGTTGACAAAGCTGATATTGTCATAATCTCTGGAGGCCAATGGTTCTTTAGGCCATTTTTGTACTACGAAAATGATCAGCTCATTGGATGTTACCTATGCAATGATAAAAATGTTACAAAACAGAGCCATTTTTATGGATACAGAAGGGCGTTTCGTACAGCTTTCAAGACCTTTTTAAGCCTGAAGAAATTAAAGGGTCGATTGGTAATGCTAAGGCCATACTCCCCTGCACATTTTGAGAATGGGGATTGGAATAACGGAGGGAATTGCAATAGAACAAGTCCCTTCAAGAAGGAAGAAATGAAGTTGGACGGATACGAATTGAAGATGTATATGACTCAATTGGAGGAATTTAAGGCAGCAGAAAAGGAAGGTAGAAAAAGGGGTAGTAGTGTCAAGTTCAAATTGCTTGATACAACTGAAGCAATGGTAATGAGACCAGATGGACATCCAAGTCATTATGGACATTGGCCAAATGAAAAGCAAATACCTGATTGTGTGCATTGGTGTATGCCAGGACCTGTTGATACTTGGAATGAGCTTTTGTTAGCAACTCTAAAGATGGATTTATTCAGAGATAGAAACAGAATTATGCTTAATTAGGAAGATGAAATAATGAGTTGAAGTATTCTTGGTACAATAATAATAGTACGAATAACTTTTTAGATGTATGTGTAATAATAATCTTACACGAAATCTCCACAAGTTCTAGTAGTCCATGCAGTTTTAACTTTTAACCATGCTTTGCTATGTCCGTAATCAAATCTTCAATCAATGCTATGTCCTTACGATGCATATAAACTTATGTTAATAAAGGTTAAGTTTTCTAAACCTTTCCCTGATAAGTGTTTTCTTAACTCTTGTCTTGTGAATGAAATATACACAACTTATGTCCTACAAGATAAAAGTTTTCAAGAATTTTTGTCGTGCGAAATTACATCATAATTAAGGGTACTTTGACTCAAATAAATATATATATATATATAAATAAAAATTAAAAATCATCGACCTCAAAATAGGGGTGTAATTGTTTGGGAATTTTTTTAAAATGTCACTATTTTAGCATTTAATGGGACCTCTTATCAACATTTTCAATATTTATTAAAAATGTCAATATTTTAGCTTGTTATTCTTCTGATTTATGTATTTTTTTATTTGTTTGATTTGAAAGAATACAATTATTTAATAACAAAAAAGAGAAAATCATGGGAGAGAATATTCACTTAAAATTCTCATCAGTTACAATTTCAAAAGTAATTGATTGTATTCATTCCAATATGTATGATATGTGAATTTGTATTCATTATGATTTTCATGTTTGGGTTTGGATAATGACATTTGTATTTCTTTATTAGTAGTTTGTATTCATTCTAATAGATATACCAAATTGATTTATAGTTATTTAAGAAGTATATTTGTATTCATATACTTATGTAAACTCATGTTCATTTAGAAAGGATACAACATTGGTTTGTATATTTTTTCAAAAACATATACTTTCTTAAAATTTCAACAATATTTGTATTCTAGTCATCAAAACATACAAACTTATAATCATAGTAGCAATCAAAATTTGTATTTCAAAAATATAAATGTATTTCATGACAAAAATTGTATTTCTTATCTATTGTGTATTTCAAAAATATATTATATTCAATGTCTAATTTATAGAAGATTTCAAATTATTTTGTATTCCAAGCATCCAAAATACAACAAAATCAAAACAATTCAATCATTCATTGTTTGTATCCATCCCAAGAAAATTACAAATAAAAAAAAATAAAAAATTACTTTGAAATATGACTGGTGATTCTGTACTTTCATCTCCTTTTGGTTCTTCTACATGTGAGAAAGATGCAAAAACACTTCAATTCATTAAAGAGATAACTAGAATTGTTGATGTCGTCCAACAAAGAGTTTTGAACATACAAAATATGATCCAGATCCATTTTTGAATAACTTTTTCAATAGCAATTTTTGAATCACTTCCAAACAAATTAAAGAATCATCAGTTAATAAATATCTGATCATTTTTATATTTCATCGACAATCTTGAAGTTCAACGAAATCAGTCGAATTCACTTCGAAATCCCAATCGATTATTTCAAAATTTTCTTCCTTAACGGAAAAAATCTTTTGAATGATTTCTGAGATTTCTTAGAAAAATAAAGGAATTTGATTTTAAGAATGCAAGATTTAAGTTTGTTGAGGAAATCATGAGAGAGAGAGAGAAAGAAAGATATGATAGAATTTCGGTAGAAAATTTAAAGAGAGAAAAGTGGATAATGGAGTCTTTTATTTTTTTTCTTTCACACTGAATTGAGTAAAAAAGTATTTGAGAAATAAAAGAAAGGCAAATGAATTATATTATGATACATTTTATTTACTAAAATATTGACATTTTCACATTTTTAATAATTATTTGAAAGTATAGATATTTTTAATAATTATGTTAATTTTTTTGACTAGTTAGCTAGTTTATCCTTGTTTAAAAACTTGATTTTTTTGTTGTCAAACCAATTGGGTGGATAAAAGGCCAAGTTGGTCCATTCGTTATGGGCTAATTTTCAGCCCAACCCAAGGCTGGTCCTTAATCAACGTCCAATAAGCAGTCAGCGGGACAGGTGTTTTGTTGATTTGAGAAAATAAGTGTGTCTTGATCGGTGGAGTTCCAATTCCTTCAGAAATTCCCCCCTCCATTGTGTCCACAGTCCACACTAACTCTACCAGATGCCTGTTAAATCAATGACCTGTCTCACATCCTCACTTTGCTATCATCGTGACAAATGAACTACAAAATTTATATCAACACTCTTTAACTAGAGGTCTTGAATTTGAATTTTGAGTATAACTATTCAAATTTTATTGAAACTCTAATTTTTGAAAAACCAAAAAAAACTTGCAAAATCTATAGTTTCCAATACAGTACTATTAAATGTAGATTGAAATAAATTAATTACACGTTTACCATGTATAATAAATTATTACGTAGGACTTTTTTCAGTAACATGTAAAAATAATTTAGCCAATCTATAATAAAACACTGATATCTGATTCTTGCTTCCTAAATTATCCAATTTAATTTAATCCCTTCCCAAATGGTTAACTTACACCTACAGATATCTATTAACTACTTTACTCATCTTTACTTGCAATCAAACTCTTCCCTTTCTTTGAGCTCCAGCATATAGCAAGCTTAGCTAGGTCCCATTCATTATTTTCATGGAGTTGAATTCTTGAAATTTCGTTAAAACTAAGTCAAATTTCCATTTCTTTCCTCTTTGCTGGCGGCTATTCGAACAGGTATGTATGTTTCTCAACTACTACTCCATTCTGACGACGTACCAAAATTGACATTTCTACACAAATAAAATATGCACTTGACGCAATTAATAATTTTTTTATATTGATTATTTTTCAGATCAAATTAACGCGCTTAAGCTTTTGATATCTTATCAATCATGGTGTTGAAAAACCCAACAAACCCTATAAAACCCCTCCACAGCCAACTTCATCTTCCTCACAATCCTTTGCCATGGCATCATCCTCACAGCCTTTCATCTTCCCAGGTACCCAATCAACTGTTCTACCTGACCCATCTGCCTTTTTTGCTCCTCATCTCCTCTCGAACCCTTTGCCCACTAATTCTTTCTTCCAAAATTTCGTACTCAAGAATGGTGATCAACCTGAATTCATACACCCATATATCGTCAAATCGTCGCTTTCATCCCTCACTCTTTGTTACCCATCTCAGTTCCACAATCCGGCTTTTATTTACCAGACTTTTATTGCTGATCTGACCATCAGAGCGTTGAATAATCCCAATCCAAATGCACCCCATGTAATTTCATCCTTTGATGATCTTAGTGTCACATTAGACCTTCCCTCTAGCAATCTTAGGTTCTTTCTTGTTAAAGGTTCTCCCTTTATTACGTGTAGTGTTATTGAAAATGTAGCGATATCGATTTCGACAATTCACGCCATTCTTGAATGTTCACCCAATGGTAATCGTACTAAATATACTATCAAGCTCAATAATGGGCAAACTTGGGTTTTGTATGCTTCATCCCCAATTGATTTGAGTAATGATGTATCGTCTATCACGTCTGGTGTGTTTTCCGGTATTATTAGGATTGCTTGTTTGCCAAATTCTGATCAAACTAGTGAAGCAGTTCTTGATCGATTCAGTTCTTGTTATCCTACAAGTGGTAATGCTGTTTTCAAGCAGCCATTTTGCGTGGAGTACAAGTGGGAAAAGAAGGGATGGGGTGACTTGCTTATGCTGGCTCATCCCCTCCATCTTCAGCTCCTTTCTGCTGCGGATAGCTCGGTAACTGTCTTGGAGGGATTTAAGTACAATAGTATTGATGATGAGCTTGTTGGTGTTGTTGGAGACTCATGGATATTGAAGAGTGACCCTGTTTCTGTAACATGGCATTCCATTAAAGGTGTTAAGGAGGAGGCATGTTTAGAAATAATTGATGCGTTGAATAAGGATGTTGCTGCCTTGGATTCAAAGGGAATATCTACAACATCATCTTATTTTTATGGAAAATTGATTGCAAGAGCAGCAAGGCTGGCATTGATAGCTGAAGAGGTTTGTCACCTTGATGTTATCCCGGCAATCCGCAAATTCTTGAAGGATACAGTTGAACCATGGTTGGATGGGACTTTTCAAGAAAATGGTTTCTTTTATGAATCGAAATGGGGTGGAATTATGACTAAACAAGGGGCGTTGGATTCAGGAGCTGACTTTGGTTTTGGGGTCTATAATGATCACCATTTTCATATTGGTCATTTCCTTTATGCAATTGCAGTGCTAGCCAAGATAGATCCCATCTGGGGGAGGAAGTATAAGCCACAAGCTTATGCACTTATGGCAGATTTTATGAATTTAAGCAGGCGATCAAATTCAAAGTATGCCCGGTTGAGGTGTTTTGACTTGTGGAAGCTGCACTCTTGGGCTGGGGGATTGACAGAGTTTGCAGATGGACGAAACCAGGAGAGCACAAGTGAAGCAGTTAATGCATACTATTCAGCAGCTTTGATGGGTTTGGCATATGGGGATACCCATCTTGTTGCCATTGGATCGACCCTTTCAGCTTTAGAGATTCATTCTGCACAGACTTGGTGGCATGTGAAAGAGGGAAGCACTTTATATGGGGAAGAATTCACAAAAAACAACAGGGTGGTGGGTGTTTTATGGTCTAACAAAAGGGATAGTGGCCTTTGGTTTGCTCCACCTGAATGGAAAGAGTGTAGACTTGGAATTCAGGTCTTACCAATATTGCCCATTACTGAACTTCTGTTTTCAGACGTGCAGTTTGTGAAGCAGTTGGTCGAATGGACACTGCCAGCTCTGGCAAGGGAAGGGGTTGGAGAAGGGTGGAAAGGGTTTGTGTATACTTTGGAAGCAATATATGATAAAGTGGGTGCTCTAAACAAAACTAGGAGCTTAACTGGGTTTGATGATGGAAATTCTCTTTCAAATCTTCTATGGTGGATTCATTCTAGAGATGATGAAGTGGGGGAATCTGATAGAGGAAGCAAGTTCTGCTGGTTCAGACACTACTCTCATTGATTCTTTTACGGTGTGTTACATTTGAGTATTCTCAATATGATCTGATGGGAACAAAAAAAAGGATATTTTGTTTGGTGATTTGGTATTTGTCTCTTCTCTTTCTGTATATAAATTTGGAGCGCTATTTTGCAGCGCAATGCACTGTGATATGATTGCTGTAATTTTCTGCCAGATCTTGAGTTGTTATGAATAAAAGTCCAACTTTGCCAGAATTTTGGTTCCTTAGAATGAAAAACAAAAATAATGCAATGTACTAATAATTTGCTAAGTTGATCAGCGGTGGTACCTGTAATTTCCAAATTGAGTTGGTGAAGCCGTGAATATTGCTACTGTGTTGATCTTTGTGTATCTGAGGTTGATTTCAGACATTTCTATTATTAGATGTGAAATTATCAAATCACATGAGGTGAAAGACGCTAATGTTCGTAGACATAAATGCTTAATTTGGATTTCTGGTGGAGATATACATTAAATAGTTAGTGTAGATCTGCTTGTTATGAGTGGAGATGTAATATAACCAACCAAATCTCTTACAGCACTGGAAAAATAGAAACACTTGTTTGCAAATGAAAACTGATTGATCTTATGGTGATCTGAAAATTCCATGGTTGCTATATTCTTTGACCCTTTTCAGATTTTCAACTAGCAGGAAGCTGTTACTCTAAATTTGTCTTGAAATCTGGGAATTGTTGGGGTTTTGTCTGTTCCTTCTTTGAGTTTCCCTTTTTCTTTTTAACTCAAATATTCTGTTGGTGGGAATTTTGAAAGTGAAACAATTGCCACTTTCATTATATAATGTTCTTATACATTTAAGGCAAGTAAGAGGTTAGAAGCAAAGGAACAGTTCAGCATCGTTGAAAATGGTGTCCAAAAACATGTAAGGAAATGAGTAGGCTGTGTTGAAGTCTTACTTCAACTAGTATGTTTGGGGGAGTACTGAAAGTATCTGGTCTCGGCAGTGTTTGGAAGTGCAATAAGAGTATAGTAAGATGGGAAAATGCCATAAAATGGAATGAGGTTAAGAGTCATCAGTAAAGATGGATACAAAGATGTGAAGGAGCTAGGTGAGTATATTCATGCATTGGATATCTGACAACTCAAGTGAAAAACTAAGTCAACCATTTCAGGTACATATTCTACTATAAGGGCCTAAGGTTACATACTGTGTCATTGCTTATAAATAGTGCAACTGTTGAATGTGTTTTCAGTTTAAACTGTTTATTATTAGATGCTTCTCATAGCACCATTTCCTTTACAGTAGTTTTTTTTTACCAGTAGACTGTAGATGGCACCTAATCCAGTTCTGAATGTGATTGAATTATCTATGGTAACATCTGTCTTTGACATGTTTATTTTAATTAGTAATCTGACTTGTTATCTCCTGTATTCAGGTTAGTCAAAAATACAGAAACAGAAAAGAGATGAAATAGACAGAATAATTTTTAATCCGAGTCCACAGAAACCACTGTGTTTCCTTAAGAAATTTAATCCCCTCACTGTACCCGAGGTTGCAGATTAATTC
>JAJOOS010011154.1:0-48944 GCA_029582725.1 Solanum chiquidenum | reverse complement strand
TATTATTCATTTATTTTATTAAATGTTTTAAAGACTTAAGTTGCCTATTTTATGGCGAGTTGAATATATTATTTTATTCTAAGTTGTTCATTTCAGTTGAAGTTTTGTAAAGTTGAGTTTATTGAATTTTATTCGGTTTTTAGCTTTTGCATGCTTAAGTTAGTCTTCCGCTTGTAGTCAGCCAGGATGAGGGTTCGCTTGGGGACCAACAATGGTTCTTGAGTGCCGGCCACGTCCAGGGTGTAGACTCGGGTCGTGACAATATTATATTATATTATATTATAGGGATAATTTCAGAGACCTCCCCTCACGTTTCTCTCAATCACATTGACCTCCCTCAAGATTTGCGATATTACGCATACCTCCCTAATTTTTAATGTTTTGTAACAATTCTTTTTAATCTATTTTTCGCTAATTTAATAAAATAGAATTTGACAACTTTGACCTTTCCTAATACTCTATTAAACTCGATTAATTCATTGTTTTTATCAAAATATCATATTTGATAAAAAAAATCTTTTTTAAAAAAAATCCTTGGCTCAAAAAATTCTTCTCTACAAACAAGTCCCAAGTTCTCTTCCTCTCCGGTCTTTTTCTTTGCACGAGTAATTGGCCATCCTTATTTTCTCCTCTGTATACATTGCAACACATAAAGTCCCTCACTGTATAATTAGTTTTGGAGAAAAAGTACTGCAATATTTTATCCCAGAGGGTACGCAACTGCATGTCGGTTAGTTCAATTTGAAGTTTATCGATTTGATTTATCAGTTACTAGTTTGTATATATGCTAAACCGTTACAGAACCATAAAGATATTGTTTTTATCAATTATTGGTTTATCGATTATTGATCATTATTAATTCAGTTATCGATTTAACCGTTGAGATTTGACACCAAAAATATATTTTGAAAATTATTTAAAAACAAGGTGACAAACCAAATGAACCATGCACATGATTTGAAAAATTGCATCTTGATTTAAAACAAACATTGTCACATTGTAGAATAGCCGAGAGTTTGAGACAACCATACATAAAGGTATGGAACTAAACTCTATGTCAAGGATTTATATACCAAATGGTATAAATGTAATTATTTAATTTATTATCGGGTTATCGGTTAACCCGTTAAGAATAAATCCCAAACCGTTAAAAACCGATAACCGGATAGTAAAAGAAATCAAAACCGTTAGAAAAACCGTTAAACCAATAACTCATTACCGATAAACCGTTAAACCAATAACTCATTACCGATAAACCAATAACTTTTTATTGATTCAAATTACCAGTTTCGATTCGATTTTGAACAGGTACTCGTCCATGAAATAATTGGCCTCATGGGGTAGGAAGAAGAAGAAAATGTAGGACCTACATTTGTAGAGAAAAATACTTTCTAGCAAAGAAATTGTGGGATTTTAACATTGTTTTTGTTTTGTTAAATATGAGAGTTTAAATGAAAATTATAGTATTAAAAAGGGTGGATTTGTCAAGTTGTATTTAATTTACATTAATGAAAAATAGATAAAAAGATTTATTACAAAAAAATCAAAATAAGGGAGGTATAAGTAATATTGTAAACCACGAGGGGGGTCAATGTGATTGAGCGAAACGTGGGGGGAGGTCTCTGAAATTATCCCTATATTATATTATGTTATATTATATTATACTATACTATATTATATTATATTATATTATATTAATATTATTATTATTATAAATTTTAAAAGTGTGGAGATATTAAGTCAAAACTTAAAAAATAAAAATAATCATAAGAAAGTGTTACATTTATTCAGAAAGAAAATCAAATAAGTTTTTTCCACTTCTCTTAGTTAATTTAAATAACTTAATATAGTAGTATTTGACCTCATGAAAACGTGTATCTTTTGGTATCCAAATCATGTTCACTTAAGTAATTAGTATGTCATGCCTCGAAAAAGTCAAAAAGTTGTATTTAAAATATGTAAATTAAATAAATACATGTACGTGTTTCATCTTCCAATTTAATTTATGTTCTTAATTAATATTTGTCTTTAATTTGTTGTAACTCTTGAACTTTCAACTTTGTAAGTGAATTTTCATATATATTACAAAACAATATTTTTTCCTATAAATACAAATCTTTCAATAGTATTTCCATAGAAATATTTATATGTGATACAATTTTTGTGTGTGGAACACTAGAGAAGCTTTAATCAAGTGAAGAAAATTTCAAGACAAGAGGATTTGTGTTAAAATTATAAGCCATATGTGATTATAGGGATGAATAACAGTTCAATTACTAGAATATCGGAGCTTGAGTATTTGTTTTTTACTTATTTGCCGAGATTAGAACTATGATAATACCCCTTCATTTATTTAGTTGAATGTCACTTTGTTATGATCCAGACCGTCGTGATTGACACCCACACTAACCCTCCGGTGGGAGAACCATTACTACAACCCAGCTAAGCAGCCTTAACCAAAATACTACACATTTAAAGATGCGGAAGCATGTTTAAATGCAGAAATTATATAGAGTTCTCATAAACTCCAAAGGTTTAACAAAACTAACCAAACTAATGCGGAATAACAACCCCTAGAACCTGAAAGTCATTGTACCAAAACTCTACTAACGACAAGTCATACTCAAGCAGTTAGTGTGCCAAATTGTGACACCGTTCCAAGTGAGTGTACCGGTTCATGACACTCGATCCAGAGTTTATGCCGGTACGTGGAAACCGATCCCAGTTAGTATGCCAGTATGTGGCAACCGATCTATTCAATATACCACAATCACAATCACAATGTACATTCTCAAAAAAATCATACAATCAAGAGGTGATTAATGACATATAGTTATTCATTCATACTCATTTACGATTAGTATGATCAATAATGCAACATTCACATACATACATGCAATATAATGAAGCAAGTACAAATATATATCTCACACATGAAATCACAACCATCACCTACCTCAAAACCAAGCTTGAATCCCCCTAAGGCACTTGAATCTTCCCTTTTCAGATTCTTTCCACTTGTTCGTGGTCTAAAAACAACAATTAATACAAGTATCAATAAATGAGGCTTAATTACCCGGATTATAATCAACATTATCAACCCTAGGTCAAACCCATGATCCCAATACCCAACTTACGGCTTTTGCCACCATTAAATTCATGCCAACACCCCCCCCCAATGATAATTACCCATGAATTTACGTTCTACGGATCGAAAAATAGATTAGGGGAGTAAAATCCTTACCTTTAGTGCTAGAAGAGGTGGAAAACCTTCAAGATATATCCCTGGGTCGTTTCTTAGCTCTCAAGAATGAACTTTTACAGAAAATAATATTATTTGAGGTTTTTACCGTATTTAAGTCGCGACTGTCCCGCTACAGCTGGACCCATCCCGCTTCAGCGGGATCCATCCTGCTACAACGGGATCCATCCTGCTACGGCGGCTTGTACGGAGACATAATGTTGGAATTTGAGTTCCAAGCCCCCATTTCACCACACACCTTCAACCCTTGATATTCAATAACTACCCGTTCACGTTAAGATCATTTTCGAGAGTTCTACTTGCCCGAATTTGATTCCATAAAGCCGTATAGTTTCCTTAACGTCTTAGCTATCTACTCATGTGATCAAATTCACAATTAGACCTCCCGTTTGTTACTAGATTTCCCTAGACCTTACTGACTCTGATTTTGTCTAAATCTAGACTAGGTTGGAAAATTTCAAATTACTACTAAAAAGTTTTCCGGCCTAAAAATTTTCCCCGATGGCTTTTCCCTAACGACGGAATCAGGTCGTTACAATAGATACCAATTTACCCGTCTCTCGTCCCCGTGTGATCAACTAGGAAAGATTGGTTAAAGTAAGGGTAGAGTAGTACATGAATCACTAAACTACTAGGGATACATGTCCTGCATGTCCTTAGCATCTGGATATCGCGATCAAGAATTTCAACCGATTCTTCCTCATACAGAAGGTCTTGTTTAACAAAACTAAGTCTCACATTATGATATAATCTTCGTCCCCAAACCAACCATTTGAATGCCTCAATGAAGTCAGCACAATACTCGAGTGATAATTATTGGTTTATGTACACTTAACTAACAACAAAGCTATTCCCAATAACCACCAAAGTTGATCGTACACATGTCTGCAACATGTTATCAAGGACTTCGACACAACATCAGTACAAATCCTTTCTCACATAACCATGATAAAATTCTAAATCATTACTCGCTACAATTAGAGGTGGACCTGAACCAACCAACACACACTCATAATACTCAAACAATCATAGTTCTTATCAACATCTCCTTCTCACAACATAAATTTCCATGAGCGAAAGTTATAAAAAAATGATCTTTAGACATCAAATAATCATCGAGGGATATGTCCAAGCATACAAGCCCTCCAACAACACTATCGAAATGTTAGATTTAGTAATTATAGATTACCTCTTAAGAATAGTAGAATTGGACCCAATGATCCCCACATTCAACCACACATAGTCGATACATGACCTCGACGATTAGATGAATATAAGATTGTCGGACAACCATAAATACGCATAGTAGCTCTTCTACAAACTCTCATAAGCAAGGTGGTACATGTAAAACCACTGAAATACTTTAACAACTCCAAGACAACACCACATAAGTCATGTGAAATAACCACGTCTTCCCAAATCATCCCACTCAACCAAGAAAATAGCGCAGGATCGGTACATATGATCCACCACTAGGGATCCACCCACAAAAGTGAAAACACACGTAAGCATAGCTAGTAAATCATACTCACCACCATGAACAAAATTAAATAGATGGTCACATAATAATTTTACGAAATTACACTAAAGGTTTTTCTGTGAAGAGTCGATACCAGTCATTTCCATTCAGTTGACTTCACATACTCTTCACCTCATTCCATTGAAGCCCACACTCTCAATTCTAACAACCATCCTGAACACCCCGACCATTTACCTTACTCTAAACCAACACTTTTTAATTGAAAACCTTTCTTAGGTACTTTAACAATCAAGAATAATCAACTTTACGACTCAACCCATGTGTAAGTCCTTTCAAATGCTCAATACCTAATACAATTGATCATTCCTCACCTTGAAAATTCATACCTTGACAAAATATATCACCACAAATGTAGACTTACAATGAAAAATTTGAATTGTAAATTCAACAGTATAACACAATCCCCTTATCTATCAACATTAGCTTATGCCTTGAAGATTTTTGTGAATTCATGGAACTTCACTTATCATTGATCGCCTCTCCATCGATCTTACAATATTTTTTGCTAAAAATTCAATCATACTCATTACTAAACTCAAAAACAAAACCAAGCACTTATCATCACATTCGAGCTAATGTCTGTACAATCATTTCTCAAGTCTTTTCAACAGTTTTTAACCAATCTGATGGATTTGTGACACTATTACCATAGCCACAATAAAATAGATGAAATCACGCGTCTCTGAATCCAATTATCTATCCCTCTGAAGATATCTCTTTTAAAATTATATTCGAGTGGTGTCTCACTATCTCTTAAAACTTTACATACAACCACGTTACTCACCAAATATTAGAAATCATAACCTTAGATACTCGCAAGTCGTAATTAATATATAAAATTCTCTTAACCAACCATCTGATTATATAGTGCATTCCATCACAATCCATCACAAAATAATACTACCACTACGCTCGATTAGCCCATGGCTATCACTATGAAGTCAACATTTTCATCGGCATGACACCTCAAACTTAGGTATACCCATCAATTTCAAAGGACTAACCCAATTTTATACGCACTTACTTAATAAAATCTTCAATTGCTTTTACCCAAGTATACTCGATGAGACTTTATTTATCCATAAGCTTGTCATTTCGGTATCAATTCGCTCTTTTATGACTTAAGATAAAATCATTAGTCCTCATACTACCATCCTCCTTCTTAACAAATAAGACAGGAGCGCCCCACGATGAAGCACTAGGACGGATGAACCTTTATCATGAAGCTCTTGAATTTGAGCTTAAAGCTCTCCTAATTCTGCTAGAGCTATGCGATAAGGAAGAAAGGAGATGAGGCGAGTGACAATTTCCAAATCAATGCAAAAATCTATATCTCTATCTGGAGGCATACCATGCAAATCAGTAAAAAACACTCCTCTAAATTCAGACACTATTGGAATAGACTCAATAGAGGGAGACTCAACCTCAACATCCTAAATATGAGCCAAATAAGCCAAACAACCCTGCCCCACCAATTTTCTACCACGCACGAAAGATAGGACCTTATCTCACTTAGGCTTGTACCCCCTTCCCACTCTAATCTTTCCCTACCGAGATCTCTAGAGTTAGTTACCGACTTAGAATTAACATTAAGCATAGTATAATAATAGGGGGACAACCAAGTCATGCCTAAGATTATATCAAGTCAGTCATATCCAGCATAACCAAATCAACCCAAGCCTGAAAAGCCATAAATACAATAGGACAATATGATATATATGGGTGACTATGACTGACTCTTCAACTGGGATAGAAATATGGATGGGGGCATGAAGTATATCACAAATCATATCAAATTCTGACGCAAATCACACGAACACATAAGAATAAGTAAAACCCAGATCAAACAATACATTTAACCATCCAGCCACAAATAATAATAGTACTTGTGATCACTGCATCAGACCCTCAGCCTCAAACTTGCCCGGTAAGGCATAAAACTAAGCCCTGTTATCTCGACGGACAACCTCCTTGCCTGGCTGCACTGCTCCTCTACCTGCATTACCATTTCCTCAGCCTCCACGGCCTTGCTAATTTCCTCCTCATATGCCCATGTTTTCCACCATTTTAATGCACTTAATAACTTAACCCAGTAAACACCGCTGCTATTGGAGCAGTCGTATCCTGACTCCCCTTGATAAACAATCAATCCATGAAATCGTAGTATAGTGTCACTCCCCAGATTCAAGGGGCACAACTGGCTCTTTGATTAGTCCATAATTTGGACTCATTTAGGGATTGATTTTAATAGATTTAGTGTCCTTAAATGCACATTTTGTCTCAATAACTAATGTAAATCCTTGAATTTAACTTAGGGATAAAGCATGGACACTATGGAGCAAAAAGGAACAAGGCAGCTGAAAGAAAGAAGAAAAAAGGCCTGAGGATCGCCTAAACCATTGGGCGAGTCGCCGAATGGCCTTTGTCTTGCCCAATGTTCCAGTGTGCTGAGCCTTGAAAGAGAAAATCAAATAGGCGATAGAAAGGAGGAGTCGGTGAGTCACCGAACGGTTCCGCGAGGCACTGCCATATCTCCCAAAGTTACAGAGCTTGAAGTGCTGAATGCCAAAGAGAAAAGGCGATAGGAATGACCAAAGGGCGGATCGCCGAGTGGATCGGCGATCCTGACTTACTGCGCCGATTGATCCTTTGCAACACACTTTTTGACAACTATAAATACTTGTTTGAGTTTTTGGTTTAGTGTCAAGTTTTAGAAGTAAGAAACAATTTTTACAATTTTTTGAGAATTATTCAGTTTTAGAGCTTGTTTTTTGGAGACATTTTTCCTTTATCTTTGAAGATTTGAAGATTTCCATTTCTAAGAAATTGGAAGTGAGTGTTGGAGATTCTTCATCTTAGACGTTTGTAACGACCATATCAATCGTACCCAATTGATGGAAACACTTTTCGGTATCAATTTCTATCTTTTTATTATGTCTAGCTAAAACCCCAATTCTTGGGCTGTTATTATGTGATTATGGGTTGAATTAACTACTGGGTATTGCTAATTGATTGTTTATTCACTGTTTAAAGGTGATTTCGTTCAATGATTGTGTTTGAATTTAAGGGGTTGTAGCTGCAAATACAATTTTAACTTCATGTTTTTGGATTTCGAGAGAGAGAGGTTTTAAAACCGAAACCTCTGAATCGATGGTCTGTGGTTATTGGGATGTCGTGGGTTCAGCTCGAGAGAGTGAATCCTAAATACTCTCCCACACATTCAGCTCGAGAGAGTGAATGGACTAAGGCGAATGCTGTGCTTCATTGCCGCTTATTGGTGTTTGAGAGAAACTGATTTGATTCGGGGTAAATTGTTCGAGAGAAAGTTTACCCCCACTATAGTCTAGCTTAGTTACCAATTTACAACGATTTACTATCAATAACAATTACCCGATTGTTTACCTTAGCCCATAATTCTATCACATCCCAAGAATCCCATCTCCATATTTGCATTTTTGAGTTATTTGCTGTTCTTAGTTGCTAATTGACTACAAACCCCCTTCTTTGATAATTGACACTTGTGTCAACCTTAATTTATCATGTTTTTCTTCGTAAATGTTTTTAGCTATAATTGACTTGAGCATGCTTATGCTTTTATATTGATTCTTGAATACGAACCACTCCCTTGGAACTCGACCCCAACTCACTAGTTGTGTTATATTACTACTGAACGATCGCTGATGCTTAATATTGGAGGAAGTATCTTTGATAGCGTTTATCCAATTGGTGCCGCTGCAGGGGAGTGGTGTTACTTGAGAATTTTTAGTTAAGTTGAATTTTTCTCTTGTTAATTATAGTTTTACTCACTTAATTTGTAGTTTTGTTTTTCTTGTTTGTTCGTTGCTTCAGGAAGTATGAGTGTGAATGGCAGCAATGGCATCCAAGTAGGCCATCAGGATGACATTGGAAACCTCAACGATGTAAATGAACCTCATGCTAATGACCCCCATCTCATGGGCGATATTGGTGCTATTCGCTGGCCTCCGACAGAAGGGAATGCGGTATTCCACAGCACGAGTACTATGTTGCAACTATGCAACTAAAGGAGCTTTTCAGTGGTTCGGCTCATGAAGGTCCTTATGAGAACATTCAGAATTTCGTGGATGTTTGCGGACCATTCTCCTTCAAGAATATATCCCAAGAGTTGGTTCGTCTGAGGTAGTTCCCATTCTCTTTGATGGGAGAAGCATGCAAGTGGCTGGCTGAATTGCCACGTGAATCAATCACTTTATGGGAGGAGTTGGTCACCGCATTTAATGTGCGATTGTTCCCTCCTTCGAAGATGATGACTCTTCAGGACAATATCCAAAACTTTAAGCGTTTGGAGGGTGAGCCAATTCATGAGACTTGGCTACAATTCAAGAAGTTGATCCTCCAATGCCCAACTCATGGCTTGCCTGACAACGTATTGCTGCAGTATTTTTATCGGAACCTTGGCTCGGTAAACAAGGGTGTTGCTGACCAACTTTCTCTGAGAGGTTTGATGCAACAACCTTATGTGGTAGCAACTCAACTATTGGATGGCATGACCACGATAAATCGGGCTTGGTACACCCGTGAAGACCAAGTCTCCCCTCTTACATTCAAGAGAGGGACAAAAACATGGCCAAGATCATGACACAACTTGACATTTTGTCCAAAAATGTCATGGGAGCTGGTGCTCGGGGTGTCAATGTTGTGGGTATCGGGTGTGCTAATCCTGAGGAAGCAAAGTTTGAGGCTTTGTACAGTGAGGAGGTGAACTTCCTAGCCAACCAAGGCAGTGGTTATCGTTCAAACTACCTGAGGCAGGGTGGTAACTATGGTTGGGCTAGGGATGAAGGTTGGAAAGATTAAGATCGTGAATGGAGGGACCGTTATCCAAATTGGAAGGATTGGGAGAAGGATAGGTATGTGCCTCCCCACGAGCGCCAAAAGCGAAAGGATTTGGAAGGTGGTCATTCTAAGGATATGCTTGCTCGTATCCTAAACAAAGTTGAGGGGTCTGACAAGATCTTAAAGGAAATAAAAGAAGATGTGTCAACCCTTAGTCAAACCGTCACCTCCCATTCAGTATCAATCAAGCAGTTAGAGACCCAAATGGGTCATATCTCGTCTCATCTGAACCCAAGACAGAAAAAGGGGGTTGCCTAGTGACACTATGGTCAACCCCAAGAATGAACTTTGAAGGTGGACTTGCATCGTGTCGCGACGTTAACAAAGGCGCTGCTTGGGAGGCAACCCAAGACCCCTTACTGCTTTATTTTTGTTTTTGTTTTGGTAAAATAATGGTGTGTTGATTGTGCAGGGTGAAGTTTCTAAAGTGTTTGAAAAAGTGCAGGTTGGCGAGCCACAAGTCCACTCGGCGAATCGCCGAAGGGTCGGCGACCACGATACAGACCGCTATTAGAATCAATCAAATCTTACATTGGAGTCTGTAAAACTTGGTGAGCCCGGGAAATTATTGGTGAATCGCTGACCAGGTCAGCGATCCTGACATAGACAGCCGTTTGGGCCCCCACAATACTTGGAGATCCTGTAAGACTCGGCGAGGTAAGTCTCCACGGCGCATCGCCGAGTGGATTGGAGAGCTCAACTAATGTCGCCGAATGGGCGAGAACTAGACGGTTTCTAAAGCCAACGGTTCAAAAGTTGTAAATTCATTCACTTTCCCTCACTTTCAAACTACACAAACTCACACCTAGTTAATATTTCCAATATATTTTTGCATTCTATAAGTATTTTAGGTGCTGATCTGTGCACGAATTTGGGATTACATTTCTGCCTAGCATTTCAATCTTTTCTTAATCAGCACCAAAGGTTGGTTTTCTGAGCCCCAAGTTGATTTTATAGAATGTTTACTCATTTGCAATATTCTTATCTTGTTGAATTTTGCTTGGCCTCTCTGATAGGATTCGACTGTTTGAATGCCTATTTTAATTTGATAATCTTGCCCGTAGTGTTTGGTTGTTGAAATTTCGTAGTCTTGTGCTTTAAAGTGAAGTAAATTTCGTGGGTTTGTGCTTGGGTGTTATGGGTCTTGCTTTAATTTCACTAATGCATCCGTTGATTTTGTTTTCGGGGGTTGCGGGGTTGGAATCAAGAAATTGGGTTGAAAGTAGGCACGTTGGATCGTTTGGCGAGCTGGGTCGAGCTTACCGAACCATTCAGCGGTATGCCAAATGTCCCTATCTCGCCTTTAATCTCATGCTTTATGTGATGTTGGGTTCTGTAACTTTTGACGAAGAAGCCTGAGGTTGCAGAAAGCACTCGGCGACTCGCCGAAAGTACTCTTGATCACCCTTCATCTACATCCCTGAACCCTTTTTGCACTATACTTTCTGCGGACTAACCTTTGGTCACCGAACCACTCAGCGACACGCCGATTGTTCAGGGTTTTATAAGTTTATTGTTTAGGACTTAGGATTTTTTTTGTGTTTTTTAGGGTTTAGCATATACGATTGAGAGCTTTATACGGTTTGGAGCTTAGTGTTTTTTAGGTTTGGGGGTTTTTGGGCTTTGTAAGGGTTAAATGTTTCTTAGAATTTTTTTAGGGTTTTTAGTTTAGAGCTTAGGGTTTTGTAGAGGGTTTTAAATATTTTTAGGATTTATTTTAGGTTTTATAGGATTTAGGGTTTCTTAAGGTTTGGGGTTTAGGGTTTCTTTGGGTTTTAGGTTTAGGATTTAGAGTTTTAGGTTAAGGTTTAGGGCTTAGGGTTTTTTTTAGGTTAAGGGTTTTATTTAGGTTTTTTGAGTTTAGGGCTTTGGGTTTTTTAGGTTAAGATTTTTTAGGATTTTATAGGTTTAGGGTTTAGAGCTTAGGGGTTTGTTTTGTGTTTTTAAGGGTTTAGCATATACGATTTAGGGCTTTATAGGGTTTAGAGCTAAGAGTTTATTAGGTTTAGGGGTTTTTGGATTTTTTTTATGGTTTTTAATGGTTAAGTGTTTTTTAGGATTTAGGGTTAGTGCTTAAGGATTATTTGTGTTTTTTAGGTTCGGGGTTTATACATTTTTAGGATTTTGGTTATAGAACTTAGGGTTTTTAGAGGTTTTAAATCGTTTTTAGGGTTTATTTTAGGGTTTCTTAGTGTTTTATCTAGGTTTTAAGGGTTTAGGGCTTTGGGTTTTTTAGGTTATAGTTTTTGAGGGTTTTATAGGTAAGGTTTAGGGCTTAGGTTTTTTTTGTGGGTTTTTTATGGTTTAACATATGCGATTTAGGGCATTATCGGGTTTAGAGCTTAGAGTTTTTTTAGGTTTAGTGGGTTTTTAGAGGTTTTAAGGGTTAAGTGTTTCTTCGGGTTTAGGGCTTAAGGTTTTTTTGTGTTTTTTAGGTTTAAAGTTTACGGATTTTTAGGATTTAGGATTTAGATCTTAGGGTTTTGTAGGGGTTTCAAATTGTTTTAGGGTTTATTTTAGATTTTATAGGATTTAGGGTTTAGGGTTTCTTAGGGTTTTAGGTTTCGGATTTAGGGTTTTAGATTAGGGTATAGAGCTTAGGATTTTTTTAGGTTTAGGGTGTAAGGTTAAGGGTTTTATTTAGGGTTTACGGATTTGGGATTTTTAGGTTAAGGTTTTTTAGTGTTTTATAGGTTTAGGGTTTAGGTCTTAGGTTTTTCTTTTGCATTTTTTAGGGTTTAGCACATACAATTTAGGGATTTATATGGTTTAAAGCTTAGAGTTTTTTAGGGTAAGGTTTTTTTTTGTGTGTGTTTTAAGGTTTAAGGTTTACAGTTTTTTAGGATTTAGGGTTTAGATCTTAGGATTTTTTAGGGGTTTCAAATGGTTTTTAGGGTTTATAGAATTTATAGTTTCTTAAGGTTTAGAGTTTAGGGTTTCTTAGGGTTTTAGGTTTAGGATTTAGGGTTTTAGGTTAGGGTTTAGGGTTTTAGGCTTAGGGTTTTTTTAGGCATAGGGTTTTAGGTAAAGGGTTTTACCTAGGTTTTTAGGGTTGAGGGTTTTTGGTTTTTTAGGTAAGGTTTTTTAGGGTTTTATAGGTTTAGGGTTTTTTTTTTGTGTTTTTTAGGGTTTAGCATATAGATTTAGAACTTAGTGTCTTTTAGCTTTAGGGGTTTTTGGATTTTTCTAGGGATTTTAAGGGTTAAGTGTTTCATTGGGTTTTTTTAGGTTTAGGATTTTTTTCTTGTATTTTTTAGGTTTAGGGTCGAAGGACTTTTAGAATTTAGGGTTTAGATCTTAGGACTTTGTAGGGGTTTTCAATGGTTTTTAGGGTTTATAGGATTTAGGGTGTCTTAAGGTTTATGGTTTAGGGTTTCTTAGGATTTTAGGTTTAGGATATAGGGTTTTAGGTTTGGGTTTAGGATTTAAGGCTTAGGATTCTTTAGCTTTAGGGTTTTAGGTTAAGGGTTTTATCTAGGTTTTAAATTTTTAGGGCTTTGGGCTTTTTAGGTTGAGGGTTTTTAGGATTTTATAGATTTAGGGTTTAAGGCTTATGATGTTTTTTGTGTTTTTTAGGGTATAGTATATACGATTTAGGGCTTTATACGGTTTTGAGCTTTGAGTTTTATAGGTTTAGGGGTTTTAGTATTTTTTAGGGGTTTTAAGAGTTAAGTATTTTTTTAGGGTTTAGGTTTAGGGCTTAGTTTTTTTTTTGTGTTTTTTAGGTTTAGGGTTATCAGATTTTTAGGATTTAGGGTTTTGTAGGGGTTTTAAAAGGGTTTTAGAGTTTATTTTAGGGTTTATAGGATTTAGGGTTTCTAAAGGTTTAGGTGTTTTTTTATGTTTTTTAGGTTTAGGGTTTACGAATTTTTAGGAGTTAGGGATTAGAGCTTAGGGTTTTTAGGGGTTTTAAATGATTTTTCGGGTTTAGTTTAGTTTTTATAGGATTTAGGGTGTCTTAGGGTTTAGGGTTTAGGGTTTCTTAGGGTTTTAGGTTTAGGATTTAGAGTTTTAGGTCGGGGTTTAGGGTTTAGGGCTAAGGGCTTTTTTAGGTTTAGGGTGTTAGGTTATGGGTTTTATCTAGGATTTAGGGCTTTGGGATTTTTAGCTTAAGGGTTTTTAGGATTTTATAGGTTCAGGGTTTAGGGCTTAGGATTTTATTTTGTGGTTTTTAGGGGTTAGCATATACGATTTAGGGCTTTATAGGGTTTAGAATATTTTTAGGTTTAGGAGTTTTTGGATCTTTTTATGGTTTTTAAGGGTTAAGTGTTTCTTAGGGTTTTTTAAGGTTTAGGGTTTAGGTCTTAGGGTTTTTTAGTTTAAGGGTTTAAGGATTTTTATGATTTAGGATTTAGAGGTTAGGGTTTTTAAATGGTTTATAGGGTTTATATGATTTAGGGTTTATCAATGTTCACGGTTTAGGGTTTCTAAGGGTATTATGTTTAGGATTTAGGGTTTTATAAGGTATAGGGATTTAGTTAAGGATTTTATCTAGGTTTTTAGGGTTTAGGGCTTTGGGTTTTTTAGGTTAAAGTTTTTTAGGGTTTTATAGGCTTTGGATTCAAGGCTTAGGGTTTTTTTTTTGTGTTTTTTTATGGTTTAGCATATACGGGATTTATAGGGTTTAGAGCTTAGACTTTTTTAGGTTTAGGGTTTTTGGTTTTTTAGGGTTTTTAAGGTTTAGTGTTTCTTAGGATTTTGTTGGGTTTAAGGTTTAGGGTTTAGGGTTTAGGGCTTGGAGTTTTTTTTTTGTGTTTTTAGGTTTAGGGTTTACGGATTTGTAGGATTTAGGGCTTAGGGTTTTGTAGGAATTTTAAATAGTCTTTAGGATTTATTTTAGGTTTTATAGGATATAGGGTTTCTTAAGGTTTAAGTTTTTGGGTTTCTTAGGGTTTTAGGTTTATGGGCTTTGGATTTTTAAGGTTAAGGTTTTTTAGGGTTTTATAGGTTTAGAGTTTAGGGCTTAGCATTTTTTTCGTGTTTTTTAGGGCTTAGCATATACGATTTAGGGCTTTATAGAGTTTAGAGCTTAGGGTTTTTTAGGTTTAGTGGTTTTTGGTTTGTTTTAGGGTTTTTAAGGATAAAGTGTTTCTTAGGGTTTATAGGGTTTACGGCTTATGATCTTTTTTATTTTTTAGGTTTAGGGTTGACGGATTTTCACGATTTAGGTTTTAGAGATTAAGGATTTGTAGGTGTTTTAAATCATTTTTAGGGTTTATAGGATTTAGGGTTTCTTACGGTTTAGGGTTTCTTAGGGTTTGAGGTTTAGGATTTAGTGTTTTAGGTTAGGATTTAGGGTTTAGGGTATTTTTAGGTAAGGGTTTTTTCTAGGTTTTTAGGGTTTAGGGCTTTGGGTTCTTTACGTTAAGGTTTTTAGGGTTTTATAGATTTATGGTTTAGGGCTTTGGGGTTTTATGTGTGTTTTTAGGGTTTAGAATATATGATTTAGGGCTATACAGGATTCTGAGCTTAAAGCTATTTAGATTTTGGGGTTTTTGTGGGTTTTTAAGGGATATGTGTTTCATAGGGATTTTTAGGGTTTAGGGATAAAGGTTTTGTAGGTGTTTTAAATGGGTTTTAGGGTTTATTTTAGGGTTTATAGGATTCAGGGTTTCTTAAGGTTAAGGATTTAGGTTCTCTTAGGGGTCGTTCTAGTGTATAAGAATAATGCAAAATATAGTGTATTAGTAACGCTTGCATTAGTTATGATAAGATTTTTTATGCAATGTTTGGTTTGGTGTACTAAAAATATTATGCATTACATAGTTTTTGTTTAGAAAAAATATTTGTTTACAAAAATACCCTCAACAAATATAATGGAACGGATGTAAAAAAGGTTTTTGAGGGCAATTGTGTCTTTAATAATGTTAATGTATGCATTAGAACCCATTGCATTACTAATGCTAAGAAACAGATGATATTAGTAATACACTCTTCAATACATAATAGAGTGTATTACTAATACAAGCATTAGTTATGCATAGGTTAAAAAAATGTACCAAACAAGGTACTAATAATACATCAAGCTAATGCAAGCATTATTTTCTCCAATACACTCTACCAAAGGACTCCTTAGGGTTTTAGGTTTAGGATTTAGAGTTTTACTTTAAGGTTTAGGGTTTAGGGCTTAGGGTTTTTTGAGGTTTAGGGTTTTAGGTTAAGGGTTTTATTTAGGTTTTTAGGGTTTAAGGCTTTGGATTTTTTAGGTTAAGATTTTTTTTTGTGTTTTTTAGGTTTCGGGTTTACGGATTTTTAGGATTTAGGATTTAGAGTTTAGGATTTTTTAAGGTTTATTTTAGGATTTATAGGATTTAGGATTTCTTAAGGTTTAGGGTTTCTTAAGGCTTTAGGTATAGGAATTAGGATTTTAGGTTAGGGTTTAGGGTTTTAAGTTAGGGTTTAGATCTTTTTTAGGGTTTATAGGATTTAGGGTTTCTTAAGGTATAGGGTTTCTTAGGGCTTTAGGATTAGGATTTATGATTTTAGGTTAGGGTTTAGGATTATTTTAGCTTTAGGGTTTTAGGTTAAGGGTTTTATCTAGGTTTTTAGGGTTAAGGGCTTTTGGTTTATTAGGTTAAGGTTTTTTAGGGTTTTATAGGTTTAGGGTTTACGGCTTAGGGTTTGCTTTGTATTTTTTTAGGGTTTAGCATATACGATTTATGGCTTTATAGGGTTTAGAGCTTACAGTTTTTTAGGTTTAGGGGTTTTATGGTTTTTTAGGATTTTTTAGGGTTATGTTTTTTCTTAGGGTTTTTTAGGGTTTAGGGTTTAGTGCTTATGGTTTTTTTGTGTTTTTTAGTTTTAAGGTTTATGGATTTTTAGGAATTAGGGCTTGGAACTCAGGGTTTTGTAGGGTGTTTAAATGATTTTTAGGGTTTATTTTAGGGTTCGTAGGATTTCGGGTTTCTTATTAGGCTTTTAGGTTTAGGATTTAGGGTTTAAGGTTAGGGTTTAGGGTTTATGGTTTAAGGTATTTTTAGGTTTATGATTTTAGGTTAAGTGTTTTGTCTAGGTTTTTAGGGTTTAGGGCTTTGGGTTTTTTGGGTTAAGAGTTTTTAGGATTTTATAGGTTTGGGGTTTAGGGCCTTAGATTATTTTTTTTGTGTTTTTTAGGGTTTAGTATATACGATTTAAGGGTTTAGAGCTTAGGGATTTTTAGGTTTAGGGTTTTTTGTATTTTTAGAGTTTTTGAGGATAAAGTGTTAATTAGGGTTTAGGGTTTAGGGCTTAGGGTTTTATGTTTACGGTTTTTGGATTTTTAGGATTTAGGATTTAGAGCTTAGGATTTTGTAGGGGTTTAAAATGGTTTTTTAGGGTTTATTTTAGAGTTTCTTAAGGGTTAAGGTTTCTTAGGGTTTTAGGTTTAGGATTTAGGGTTTAGAGATTAGGGTTTTGTAAGGGTTTTAAATGGTTTTAAGGGTTTATTTTAGGGTTTTGTAGGTTTTTGGGTTTCTTAAGTATTAGGGTTTAGGGTTTCTTAGGGTTTTCAGTTTAGGATTTAGAGTTTTAGGTTAGGGTTTAGGGTTTAGGGCTAAGGGGCTTTTTAGGATTAGGATTTTAGGTTAATGGTTTTATTTAGGTTTTTCGAGTTTAGGGCTTTGGGATATTTTATGTTAATGTTTTTAGGGTTTTATAAGTTTAGGGCTTAGGAGTTTTTTTTGTGCTTTTTAGGGTTTAACATATACCATTTAGGGCTTGACAGGGTTTAGGTTTTTGTTTTTTTTAGGTTCACGGAGTTTTTAGGGTTTTTAAGGGTTAATTCTTTCTTAGGGTTTTTAAGGGTTTAGGGTTTTAGGGTTTTGTAGGGGTTTTAAATGGGTTTTAGGATTTATTTTAGGGTTCTTTAAGGTTTAGGAATTAGGGTTTCTTAGGGTTTTTGGTTTAGGATTTAGTGTTTTTGGATAGGATTTAGGGTTTAGGGCTTAGGGTTTTTTTTAGGTTTAGGGTTTTTATTTAGGTTTTTAGGGTTTAGGGCTTTAGGTTTTATAGGTTAAGATCTTTTAGGATTTTATAGGTTTAGGGTTTAGGGCTTCGGTTATTTTTTATGTTTTTAGGGTTTAGCATATACGATTTAGGGCTTTATTGGGTTTAGAGCTTAGAGTTTTTTAGGTTTAGGATTTTTTGGTTTTTTTTAGGGTTTTTAATGAGTTAAGTGTTTCTTAGCATGTAGGGTTTAGGGCCTTGGGATTATTTTTTTGTGTGTTTTAGGTTTAGGGTTTACATATTTTTAGGATTTAGGATTTAGAACTTAGGGTATTTTAGGGGTTTTAAATTGTTTTTCGGGCTTATAAAATTTAGGATTTCTTAAGGTTTAGGGTTTAGGGTTTCTTAGGATTTTATGTTTAGGATTTAGGGTTTTAGGTTAGGGTTTAGGGTTTAGGGCTTAGGGTTTTAGAGTAAGGGTTTTATCTAGGTTTTTAGGGTTTAGGGCTTTGGGTTTCTTAGGTTAAGGTTTTTTAGGGTTTTATAGGTTTAGGGTTTCGGTCTTAGGAGTTTTTTTTTAATGCTTTTTAGGATTTAGCATATACAATTTAATGCTCTACCGGGTTTAGAGCATAGAGTTTTTTAGGTTTAGGGGTTTTTGGATTTTTTACGATATTTAAGGGTTAAGTGTTTCTTAGGGTTTAGAGCTTAGAATTTTGTAGGGGTTTGAAATGGTTTTTAGGCTTTGTTTTAGGGTTTATAGGATTTAGGGTTTCTTAGGGTTAAAGGTTTAGGGTTTCTTAAGGTTATAGGTTTAGAATTATGGGTTTTAGGTTAGTGTTTTGGGCTAAGGGTTTTTTAAAAATTTAGGGTTTTAGGTTAAGGGATTTATCTAGGTTTTTAGGATTTAGGGATTTTGGTTTTTTAGGTTAAAGGTTTTTATGATTTTATAGGTTTACGATTTTGGGGTTTATAGGGTTTAGAGACTTTTAGGTTTAGGGGTTTTTGTGTTTTAAATGGTTTTTAGGGATTATTTTAGGATTTATAGGATTTAGGGTTTCTTAAGGTTTAGGGCTTCTTAGGGTTTTAGGTTTAGGATTTATGGTTTTAGGTTAGGGTGTAGGGCTTTGGATTTTTTTAGGTTTAGGGTGTAGACACGTAATTTTTGACCGAATTTAAATTTTACACCATTTTTAGTGGTTAAATATTTTAAAAATCTAAATTAAATATTTTTTACTTTTATCTTATTTTTAAAAAAATTATTTTAAAAGATTTGAAAACAAGAAGAATAGAATCACTTTTTAAGGTAAGTTTTATTTTCAATTGTTTAAAAATGAAAAGAAATGGAAAGTTACAAAAAATATGTATTTTCTTTTAAATTAGATTTAATAATAAGTTAGTATTTCTTAATTATAATTTAGAATAGCTATTCATTTATTCTTATATTTTTATTAGCTAATATTTTTATTATCATACAATTTATTATATTTAATTAAAATAAAAGAAATGACCTACACACAACACATTACGTACACACACAAAAAAAAGAGGAGGCGATCTACATCAACATATACGAAAAAGAAAAAAAAAGAAAAATCAACACCCAAAAGCCTTACGCAGCACACAAAAACAAAAAAAAAACAACATTTTTGTCATTCGTTTCAAACAACAATATGAAAAAACACAACACGATAAAAAATGAGTTCGAGGTTCCGAATTTGTGGTTGCCGTTGTGGTCGTTTCTTTGTGAATTAATTTTCACAAAAAGAAACACTTGATCTTCATTAAATTATTTGATTTCATAATTATGCAAGATGTGATTTCAATGTGATGAAGTTGTTTAATTTATATATGTTTAAATTTTGTATTATGATATGAAATAGACTGAGAATTTTATATTATTAAATTTAGAGTATAATTTATATAACATGTATTTATTCTTGCATACTTTAAAGTCTCATTTTTATCTTGTTCTTGATTAAAGTACGAAGTTTAATATTCTACACTTTGTAGTTAGTAATATTTAGATGAAATTTAGTTCAAATAAGTTAAGTTACTTTTTCGCTTTGTATATTTAATAAAATTATATTTATTGTTGTTTTTAAAAGAAGAATACAAATAAAAATAAAAGAAATCCAATCGACAACTTTCTTTGCATTTCTTTTAATGCGAAACTTTCAAAAGTTTTCAATTAATTGATATATGTTTGTTTTTTATTTGGAAAAAAGGAAAAAATAAAAAAATTAAATAAAAGGAAAAGACGTAAAAAAAATATAAAGTATAAAAAGTTAAAAAATAAGAAGAAGAAGAAGAAGAAGAAGAAAATATAAAACAAAAAGATATAAAAAAGATAAATAAGGAAAAGATAAGAAGAAAGAGAAACAGAATCTAAGAAAAAAAACAAAAAAAATAATAATGCAAAAAGTGACGAAAAACGTGCAAAAAAAAAAAATAACAACAAAAGTGACGTGCAAAAAGAACAAAAAATAAAAAAAATAAAAAGGAAAAATCTTTCCTAAAAAAAATAGTCCTAATCTCTTTATAATTTCTTGCTAAAACTGATAGTAAATTTCATAAAATTTTATCTCTTATTTTAAATCTAACTAAATAAATAAAAAAACAATCCTAAAATTACCAAACTCTAACAATCTCATTCCTACATAAATCATAATTCCTAAAAATTAAATACCTCTATATATTCTATTCATAATAAAAAAAAATACAAATAATGCGAAAAGAAAAGAAGTTACAGACACTTCAAGATTTGTAAATATCCATCTCTTAATTTTATGCTATTTCGTTTGAGTAAATTTATGCGCTTATACATATTTTTATTAATGGACATACAATGATAAAAATAAGACAATTTTAAATAGATTTAAAGTAAATAAAATATTTTTAAATAAGTTTAAAATAAATCAAAGAATGAGGGTAAATATTATTTTTATTAAGATAATAATATAATATCAAAAAATTAAGTCAAGTCATATAAAACCAATAAAGCGACCAAGCTAAAACCATGGGACTCGAGGGATGCCTAATACCTTCCCCTCGATCAATAGAATTCCTTACTCGATCTCTATTTTCGCAGACAAAAAAAATAATGAGTCAAATTTCCTTTTGATTGGGGATTTTAAATAAGGTGACTTGGAACATCAAAACTCAATTCCAAGTGGCAACTCTGAATAATAAAATAACCCCTTTTCAAAATGTCACTTTAATTGGAAAAACTCTTTTCTTTCAAAATATTTAATTTTGAGAAAAAATAGGGGTGTGGCAGATGGAGACTCCACTGGGGATAACCAGAATTTGAGCTTATAATATTGACTTATGTATGACTATTTACTTATTTATTTATGTTTTTGGATATTGTATTTGTTGGCTTAATGTGCTAATTGTTTATTTATTTACTGCTTTGATATTATTTGAACGATATGTAAACTGTTTTCTCTCACGCACCACTTTGAGTCTTCAATAATATCATTATGGAAATTGCGACTGTGCACCCCACTTCTGTCAAGATAGCTAGTGGATCTTCGATCCATAGTGAACGATTTTTAGTCACATATTTAGGATAGGGAGCACCCACGCACAAAGCCGGAAAGCGCTTCTACTAGTACGTTGTTACTCCCTAACTCTAGTTGTCCACTCGTTTTATATCCAGTCTAGATACCTTTCTCCATCAGGTTTTACCTTAGTAGAACTGAAACCAGATATGGTTGTCCCTTGTAGCTTTTACTTATTTGAATCATTTGCATTTGATTTAATGAGACTTGACATAGAGATGTGATTCGTCTAGATAGATACTCCAATATTATTTGAAATTTTTTGTATATAAACCAAATATGTGGTGATCAATGAAATGAAATAAAAGTTTTTTTAGAATTTTTATATTAAAAAGAAAGACATAGAAAAGTAAATTACAAAAAAAGAATTCTTGTTCTTTGTCCTTATTACAAATAGAGTTTAATTGTCCAATCTAAACGAACTATACACACCTGATTCTCACTTCGATGAGATACGTAGGCAACCCTTCTCGGATTCGGTGATCCATATTTAAAAATTTTAAAAAAGTTTTTAATCCTTATTTAAAAAAAATTTAAAAAATGAAACAATTTATTTCTACTTTCTAACATGGTTAAATCAGTCATAGGAATAAAAATTATCGAATAAAAATAAGGGTGACGAATGTCAAATAAAAGGGTTTTGGTTTTGAATTATCAACTACAACAACAGCAAACAATACGAAATAACAATAATGAGATGGGTTCTTGGGATGTGATTCAATTACATGCTATTATAGACAAATGGGTAATTGCAACTATTAGAAAATAGCTAGATATTAGTGAGTAAGCTAGGCTATAGAGGAGATAAACTTTCTCTCGAACAGTCTACCCCGAATCAAGTCGATTTCTCTCGAACATCAACAAGCATGCAAAATCAAACCAGCCTACGCCTTAGTCCATTCACTCTCTCGAGTTGAATGTGTGGAAAAGGGTTTAGGATTCACTCTCTCAAGCTGAATTCATGACAACCCAATACCCACAGACAATCAATCAAACACCTTAGTTCTAATACCTCTCTCTCGAGCAAGCCAAGAACACAAAGGTGGAATCACATTTGCAACTGCAATTCCTAAATTAACCCACAATAAATGATTGAACTTACTTTTAAATAGCAATTAAACTAACAATTAACAACACCCATTACCTAAATCAGCCCATAATCACATAATCAAACCCCAAGAATTGGGGTTTTAGCTAAACATCATAAAAAGATAAAAATCATTACCAAATTGTGTTTCCATCACTGAGTATGGTTGATTTCGTCCTTACAAAGGTCTAGATCGAATAATCTCAAAGACCCACTTCCGATTTCTCAAAAGTGAAAAACTTCAATTCTTTAAAGTTAAGGAAAACTTTCCTCACAGTTCAAAACTAAGAAAATTATAAACCCCACAGTAGAAATTGTCTCTAATGAAAATGTTATAAAAGATAGATGATAAACTAAGTGTTCAAATCCATATTTATAGTCGCCAAAAATGTGCTACGAAGAGCCACTCGGTGCAGTAAGTCAGGCTCGCTGATCCACTCGGCGATCTGCCCTTTGATCAATTCCATCGCCCTTCTGCCTTGTCCTTCATAAATCTCCGGTTCTGTAACTTTGGGTGATCCAACACTGCATCATGAAACTACTCGACAATCCACCGACTGCTCCTTTCTCTCACCAACTAGGTTCTTTTTTTCAGGGCTTGGCACACTGAAACTTTAGGCAGTCAGTTGGCTATTCGATGACTCGCCAAATGGACTTGATGATCACCAGGCTCTCTTTTCTTCATTCTTTCAGCTTGCTTTGTTCCTTTTTGCAACTTAGTTTCCTTGCTTTGTTCCTCAATCCATAATCCTCAAAATCAAAGAATTTACATTAGTTATTGGCACATAATAATAAGCATTTAAGGACACTAAACCTACACAAATACAACCCTAAATGAGTCCAAATCTCGGACTCACCAGTTTTTAGGATGAAAGGTTTCTTAAGGTTTAGGGTTTCTTAGGGTTTTAGGCTTAGGATTTAGGGTTTTAGGTTAGGGTTTAGGGTTTTTTTTTGGTTTAGGGTTTAAGGTTAAGGTTTTTTGAAGTGTTTTATAGGTTTAGGATTTTATCAAGGTTTTTAGGGTTAATGGCTTTGGGTTTTTTAGGTTAAGGTAATTTAGGGTTTTATAGGTTTATGGTTTAGGTTTTTTTTTGTGTTTTTTAGGGTTTAGAATATATGATTTAGGGCTTTATAGGGTTTAGAGCTTAGTGTTTTTTATTTTTATGTTTTTTTTTTGGATATTTTAGGATTTTTAAGGGTTAGGTGTTTCTTAGGGCTTAGGGTTTAGGTTTAGGGCTTTTTTCTATTTTTTAGGTTTAGGGTCTATGGAAATATAGGATTTAGGGTTTAGAGATTAGGGTTTTGTAGGGGTTTTAAATGGTTTTTAGGGTTTCTTAAGGTTTAGAGTTTAGGGTTTCATAGGGTTTTAGGGTTTAGGGTTTAGGATTTAGAGTTTTTGGTTAGGGTTTAGGGTTTAGAGCTTATGGGTTTTTTAGGTTAAGGGTTTTTTCTAGGGTTTTGGGTTTTTTAGGGTTTTATAGGTTTAGAGTTTAGGGATTACGGTTTTTTTTTTCCATGTTTTTTAGGGTTTAACATATACGATCTAGGACTTTATAGGGTTTAGAGCTTTGAGTTTTTTAGGATTTAGGTTTTAAGGCTTATGTTTTTTTAAAAAATATTTTTTAGAGTTTAGCATATACGATTTAGAGTTTCATAGAGTTTTGAGCTTAGAGTTTTTTAGGTTTAGGGTTTACATATTTTTAGGATTTAGGGTTTAAAGCTTAGGGTTTTGTAGGGGTATTAAATGGTTATTAGGGTTTATAGGATTTAGGGTTTCTTATGGTTTAGGGCTTCTTAGGGTTTTAGGTTTAGGATTAAGGGTTTTATATAGGTTTTTAGGGTTAAGGGCTTTGGGTTTTTTAAGGTTTTATAGGTTTAGGGTTTAGGGCTTAGGGTTTTTTTTGTGCTTTTTTAGGGTTTAGCATATAAGATTTAGGGATTTATAAGGTTTAGAGATAAGAGTTTTTTAGGTTTATGGTTGTTTTGGTTTTTAAGGGTTAAATGTTTCTTAGCGTTTTCTAGGGCTTAGGGCTTAAGTTTTTTTTTCTTTTTTTCTATTTTTTAGGTTTAAGGTTTACAGATTTTTAGGATTTAAGGTTTAGAGCTTAGGGTTTTGTAGGGGTTTTAAACATGTTTTAGGGTTTATTTTAGGGTTTATTTTAGGGTTTATAGGATTTTAAGGTTTGTTAAGGTTTAGGGTTTAGGGTTTCTTAGGGTTTTAGGTTTAGGATTTAGGGTTTAGGGCTTAAGGTTTTTTTTAGGTTTAGGATTTTAGGTTAAGGGTTTTGTCTAGGTTTTTAGGGTTTAGGGCTTTGGGTTTTTTGGGTTTCATAGAATTATGGTTTAGGGCTTCAGGTTTTTTTTTGTGTGTTTTAGAGGCTTAGCATATATGATTTAGGGCTATATACGGTTTAGAGCTCAGTGTTTTTTAGGTTTAGGGGTGTTTGGATTTTTAGGATTTTTAAGGGTAAAGTGTTTCTTAGGGCTTTTTAGGGTTTATGGTTTAGAGCTTATGGGTTTTTTTGTGTTTTATAATTTTAAGGTTTTCGGATTTTTTAGGATCTAGGGTTTAGAGCTTAGGATTTTTAGGGGTTTTAAATGGTTTTTAGGATTTATTTTAGGGTTAAAAAGGATTTTGGGTTTCTTACATTTAGGGTTTAGGGTTTCTTAGGGTTTTAGGTTTTGGATTTAGGATTTTAGATTAGGGTTTAGGGTTTTTTTAGGTTTAGGTTTTTATGTTAAGGATTTTATCTATGTTTTTAGGGTTTAGGGCTTTGGGTTTTTTAGGTTAAGATTTTTTTGGGTTTTATAGGTTTAGGGTTCACGGCTTAGGTTTTTTTTTTGTGTTTCTAGGTTTTAGCATATATGATTTAGGGCTTTATAGAGTTTAGAGCTTAGATTTTTTTAGGTTTAGGGGTTTTTGGGCTTTTAGGGTTTTTAAGGGTTAAATTTTTATTAGTGTTTTTTAAGATTTAAGGCTTAGGTTTTTTTTTTGTGTTTTTGAGGCTTAGGGTTAACACATTTTTTGGATTTAGGGTTTACAGCTTAGGGTTTTGTTGGGGTTTTAAATGTTTTTTAGGGTTTATAGGATTTAGGGTTACTTAAGGTTTAAGGTTTGGAGTTTCTTAGGATTTTAGGTTTAGGATTTAGGATTTTAAGTTAGGGTTTAGGTCTAAGGGCTAAGGTTTTTTTTAGGCTTAGGGTTTTTGGTTAAGGGTTTTATCTAAGTTTTTAGGGTTTAGGGCTTTGGGTCTTTTAGGTTAAGATTTTTTATTGTTTTATAGGTTTAGGGTTTAGGGCTTAACGTTTTTTTTTTGTGTTTTTTAGGGTTTAGCAAATACGATTTAGGTCTTTATACGGTTAAGTGCTTAGAGTTTTTTAGGTTTAGGGGTGTTTGGGATTTTTTTGGATTTTTAAGGGTTAATTGTTTCTTAGGGTTTAAGGTTTAGGGCTCAGGGGTTTTGTGTTTTTTAGGTTTAGGATTTACAGTTTTTTAGAATTTAGGGTTTAGAGCTTAGGGATTTTAGGGGTTTTGATTGATTTTTAGGGTTTATTTTAGGGTTCGTAGGATTTAGGGTGTCTTAAGGTGTAGGGTTAAGGGTTTCATAGGATTTTAGGTTTAGGATTTAGGGGTTTTAGGTTAGGGTTTAGGGTTTAGGGCTTAGGGTTTTCTTAGGTTTAGAGTTTTAGGTTAAGGGTTTTATCTAGGTTTTTAGGGTTTAGTGCTTTGTTTTTTTAGGTTAAGGTTTATTACGGTTTTATAGGTGAAGGGTTTAGGGCTTAGGGTTTTTTTTGTGTTTTTGGGGAGGTTTAGTTTATACGATTTAGGGATTTATAGGATTTAGAGCTTAGAGTTTTTTTAGGTTTAGAGGTTTTTGGGTTTTTAAGGGTTTAATGTTTCTTAGGGGTTTTTTGTCTGTTTTTTAGATTTAAGGTTTACAGATTTTTATGATTTAGGGTTTAGAGCTTAGGGTTTAGGGATCAGGGCTTAGGGTTTTAGGTTTTTTGGGTTTAGGGCTTTGGGTTTTTTGGGTTAAGGTTTTATAGGTTTAGGGTTTTTTCTATATTTTTTAGGGTTGAGTATATATGATTTAGGGATTTATAGGGTTTAGAGCTTATATTTTTTTTTATGTTTAGGGGTTTTTTAAGGGTCAAGTGTTTCTTAGGTTTTTTTAGTGTTTAGGGTTAGGGCTTAGGGTTTTTTTTGTGTTTTTTATCTTTACGGTTTACCAAATTTTAAAATTTACCTAGTACTTAGGGATTTTTAGGGGTTATAAATGGTTGTTAGGGTTTCTTAGGGTTTTAGGTTTAGGATTTAGGGTTTTAGGTTATGGTTTAGGTTTTTTTTAGGTTTAGGGTTTTATGTTAAGAATTTATCTAGATTTTTAGGGTTTAGGGCTTCGAGTTTTTTTGGTTACGATTTTTTAGGGTTTTATAGGTTTAGGGTTCATAGTTTACGTTTTTTTTTTTGTGTGTTTTTTAGGTATTTGCATATACGATTTAAGGCTTTATAGGGTGTAGAGCTTAGACTTTTTTAGGTTTAGGGGTTTTGGGGCTTTTAGGGTTCTTAACGGTTAAATGTTTCTTATGGTTTAGGGATTAAGGTTTTTTTTGTGTTTTTTATTCTTAGGGTTTACGGATTTTTAGGATTTACGGTTTAGAGCTTAGGGTTTTGAACGGGTTTTAAATGGGTTTTAGGATTTATTTTAGGGTTTATAGGATTTAGGGTTTCTTAAGGTTTAGGGTTTTGAGTTTTTTAGGGTTTTAGGTTTAGGATTCAGGGTTTTAGGTTAGGGTTTAGGGTTTTAGGTTAATGGTTTTATCTTGGTTTTTAGGGTTTAAGGCTTTGGGTCTTATGGGTTAAGATTTTTTAGTGTTTTATAGGTTCAGGGTTTAGGGCTTAGGGTTTGTTTTTGATTTTTTAGGGTTTAGCATATATGATTTAGGTCTTTATAGGGTTTAGTGTTTATAGTTCTTTAGATTTTGGGGTTTTGGGGGTTTTAAGGGTTAAGTATTTCTTAGGGTTTTTTATAGGGTTTAAGGTTGAGGGCTTACGATTTTTTGTGTTTTTAGATTTAGGATTTACAGAGTTTTAGGATTTAAGGTTTAGAGATTAGATTTTTGTAGAGTTTTAAATTATTTTTAGGTTTTGTTAAGGTCTAGGGTTTTAGATTTAGGGTTTAGGGTTTTAGGTTAGGGTCTAGAGTTTAGGGCTTAGGATTTTTTTTAGGCGTAGGGTTTAGCTTAAGGTTTTTATCTAGGTTTTTAGGGTTTAGGGCTTTGGGTTTTTTTAGGTTATGGTTTTATTAGGGTTTTATAGGTTTAGGGATTAGTGCTTAGGTTTTTTTTTGTGTTTTTACGGTTTAGCATATGCGATTTGGATCTTTATAGGGTTTAGAGCTTAGAGGTTTAGAGGTTTCTTGATTTTTTTAAGGTTTTTAAGGGTTAAGTATTTCTTAGGGATTTTTAGGGTTTAGGGGTTAGGGTTTTTTTAGATTTAGGTTTTTAGGTTAAGTGTTTTATTTGGGTATTTAGGGTTTAGGTCTTTGGGGTTTTGGGTTAAGGGTTTTTTAGGATTTTATAGGTTTAGGGTTTAGAGATTAGGGTTTTTTTTTGTTTTTCAAGGTTTAGCATATACGATTTAGGGCTTTATAGGGATTAGAGCTTAGAATTTTTTAGGTTTAGGGTTTACAGATTTTTAGGATTTAGGGTTTAGAGTTTTGTAGGGGTTTATAATGGTTTTTAGGGTTTATTTTAGGGTTTATAGGATATATGGTTTCTTAAGGTTTGGGGTTTAGGATTTCTTAGGGTTTATGGTTTAGAATTTAGGGTTTTAGGTTAGGGTTTAGGGTTTTGGACTTAGGGTTTTTTTATGTTTAGGGTTTTAGGTTAAGGGTTTTATCTAGGTTTTTAGGGTTTAGTGCTTTGGGTTTTTTAGGTAAAGGTTTTTTTTTGGGTTTTATAGGTTAAGGTTTAGGGCTTTGGGTTCTTTTGTGTTTTTTAGCGTTTAGCATATACAGTTTAGGG
Source organism: Solanum chiquidenum (assembly GCA_029582725.1). NCBI lineage: Eukaryota > Viridiplantae > Streptophyta > Magnoliopsida > Solanales > Solanaceae > Solanum > Solanum chiquidenum. The sequence continues at coordinate 20,664 of JAJOOS010011154.1, read as the reverse complement.
CTTTATAGGGTTTGGAGCTTAGAGTTTTATAGGTTTAGGGGTTTTTGGGTTTTTAAGGATTAAGTGTTTCTTAGGGTTTATAGGGTTTACAAGTTATGTTTTTTTCTGTGTTTTTTAGGTTTAGGGTTAGAGGATTTTTAGGATTTAGGGTTTAGAGCTTAGGGTTTTGTAGGTGTTTTAAATGATTTTTAGGGTTGATTTTGGGGTTTATAGGATTTAGGGTTCCTTAAGGTTTAGGGTTTCTTAGAACTTTAGGTTTAGGATTTGGGGTTTTAGGTTAGGGTTTAGGGTTTAGGACTTAGGGTTTTAGGTTAAGGGTTTTATCTTAGTTTTTAGGGTTTAGGGCTTTGGGTTTTTTAGGGTATAGTGTTAGTGTTTACGACTTAGGATTTCTTTTGTGTTTTTAGGGTTTAACATATATGATTTAGGGCTTTATAGGGTTCAGAGTTTAGTATTTTTTAAGTTTAGGGGTAGGGGTTTTTCGGTTTTTTAAGTTTTTTAAGGGTTAAGTGTTTCTTAGGGTTTAGGTTTAGGGCTTAGATTTTTTTTTGTTTGTTTTTTAGGTTTTGGATTTACAAATTTTTAGGATTTGGGGTTTAGAGCTTTGGGTTTTGTAAAGCTTTTAAATGGGTTTTAGGTTTTATTTTATGGTTTATAGGATTTAGGGTTTCTTAAGGTTTAGGGTTTAGGGTTTCTTAGGGTTTTAGGTTTAGGATTTAGAGTTTTAGGTTCGGATTTAGTGTTTAGGGCTAAGGGTTTTTTTAGGTTTAGGGTTTTAGGTTATGTGTTTATCTAGATCTTTAGGGTTTAGGGCTTTGGGTTTTTTAGGATTTTGTAGGTTCAGGTTTTTTTTTTGTTTTTTTAGGGTTTTGCATGTATGATTTAGGGCTTTATAGGGTTTAGGGTTAAGAGATTATTAGTTTTAGGGGTTTTTGGGTCTTTTTAGGGTTTTTAAGGGTTACTTGTTTCTTAGGGTTTTTTACGGTTTAGGGTTAAGGTTTTCTCTGTGTTTTTTAGTTTTGGATTTAGGGTTTAGAGCTTAGGGATTTTAAACGGTGTTTATTTTTTATTTTAGGATTTATAGGATTTAAGGTTTATTAAGGTTTATGGTTTAGGGTTTCTCAGGGTATTAGGTTTAGGATTTAGGGTTTTAGGTTAGTGTTTAAGGTTTTTTTAGATTTAGGGTATTAGGTTAAGGATTTTATCTAGGTTTTTAGGGTTTAGGAATTTGAGTTTTTTAGGTTAAGTTTTTTTAAGGTTTTATAGGTTTTGGGTAAGGCTTAGGGTTTTTTTTTTTGTGTTTTTTAGGGTTTAGCATATACGATTTAGGGTTTTATAGGGTTTAGAGCTTAGACTTTTTTAGGTTTAGGGGTTTTTAAGGGTTAAGTGTTTCTTAGGGTTTTTTAGGGTCTAAGGTTTAGGGCTTGGGAATTTTTTGTGTTTTTTAGGTTTAGGGTTTACAGATTTTTAGGATTTATGGTTTAGATCTTATGGTTGTGTAGGGGTTTTAAATGGTTTTTAGGAGTTATTTTAGGGTATATTGGATTTAGGGCTTCTTAAGGTTTAAGGTTAAGGGTTTTAGGTTTAAGGGCTTTAAGTTTTTAAGGTTAAGGTTATTTAGGGCTTAGGGCTTAGGGCTTAGGGTTTTTTTCCCATGTATTTAGGGTTTAGCATTTACCATTGAGGACTTTATAGGGTTTAGCGCTTAGTGTTTTTTTAGGTTTAGGGGATTTTGGATTTTTGTAGCGTTTTTAAGGATTAAGTGTTTCTTAGGGCTTATGGCTTATGTTTTTTTTTGTTTTTTAGGTTTGGGGTTTACGAAATTTTAAGATTTACGTTTTAGAGCTTAGGGTTTTGTAGGTGTTTTAAATGGTTTTTAGGGTTTATTTTAGGGTTTATAGGATATAGGGTTTCTTAAGGTTTAGGGTTTCTTAGGGTTTTAGGTTTGGGATTTAGGGTTTTAGGTTAGGGTTTATGGTTTAGGGTATTTAATGTTAAAGGTTTTATCTAGATTTTTAGGATTTAGGGCTTTGAGTTTTTACGTTAAGGTTTTTTAGGTATTTAGAGGTTTATGGTTTAGGGCTTTGGGTTTTTTGTGTGTTTTTAGAGTTAAGCATATATGATTTAGGGCTATACATGGTTTTGAGCTAAGAGTTTTTTAGGTTTAGGGGATTTTGGGTGTTGTGGGTTTTTAAGGGATTAGTGTTTCTTAGGGTTTTTTAGGGTTTACGGCATAGGATTTTGTAGGGGGTTTTAATGGTTTTTAGGGTTTATTTTACGGTTTATGGGATTCAAGATTTCTTAAGGTTTAGGATTTAGGTTTTCTCAGGGTTTTAGGTTTAGGATTTAGAGTTTTAGGTTTTTTATTTATTTATATATCAGAGCTAGTATATATATATATGAGTTTTAGGTTAGGGTTTAGGGCTTAGGGGTTAGCGTTTTTTTAGGTTTAGAGGTTTAGGTTAAGGGTTTTATTTAGGTTTTCAGGGTTTAAGGTTTGGGTTTATTAGGTTAAGGCTTTTTAGTATTTTATAGGCTTAGAGTTTAGGGCTTAGGGTTTTTTTTGTTCTTATTAGGGTTTAGCATATACGATTTAGGGCTATATAGGGTTTAGAGATTATAGTTTATTAGGTTTAGGGATTTTTGGGTTTTTTTTAGGGTTTTTATGGGTTAAGTGTTTCTTAGGGTTTTTTAGGGTTATGGGTTTAGGCTCTTTTTTTTTTTAGGATTAGGGTTTACGAATTTTTTAGGATTTACCGTTTAGGATTTTTTAGGGTTTATTTTAGGGTTTATAGGATTTAGGGTTTCTTATGGTTTAGGGTTTAGGGTTTCTTAGCGATTTAGGTTTAGGAATTAGGTTTTTCGGTTACTGTTTAGGGTTTTTTAGGGTTTATAGGATATTAGGGTTTCTTAAGGTTTAAAGTTTAGGGTTTCTTAGTGATTTAGGTTTAGGATTTAGGGTTTTAGGTTAAGGATTTTATCTAGGTTTTTAGGGTCTTTTCATTTTTTAAGTTAAGTTTTTTTAGGGTTTTATAGTTTAAGGCGTAGTTTTTTTTTGTGTTTTTTAGGGTTTAGCATATATGATTTATGACTTTATAAGGTTTAGAGATTAGAGTTTTTTTAGGTTTAGGGGTTTTATGGTTTTTAGGGTTTATGGGTTATGTTTTTCTTAGGGGGTTTTTAGGGTTTAGGGCTTAGTTTTTTTTTGTATTTTTTTAGGTTTAGGGTTTACGGATTTTTAGGATTTAGGATTTCGAGCGCATGGTTTTGTAGGGGTTTTAAATGGTTTTTAGGGTTTATTTTAGGGTTCATAGGATTTAGGGTTTCTTAAATATTATCATATAGGATATAGGAATTTATAGGGTTTAGAGCTTAGAGTTTTTTTTAGGTTTAGGGGTTTTTGAGTTTTTAGATTTTGTAAGGGTTATGTGTTTCTTAGAGCTTTTTAGGGTTTAGTTTTTTTTGTTTTTTTTTAGTTTTTTAGTTTTAGGGTTTACGAATTTTTAGTATCCTGGGTTTAGAGATTAGGATTTTTATGGATTTTACATGTGTTTTAGTGTTTATTTTATGGTTTATGGGATTTAGGGTTTTTAAGGTTTAGAGTTTAGGGTTTCTTAGTGTTTTAGGTTTAGGATTTATGGTTTTAGGTTAGGGCCTAGGGTTTTTTATGTTTAGGGTTTTATGGTAAGGATTTTATCTAGGTTTTTAGGTTTTAGGGCTTTGGGTTTTTTTTTGTTTAAGGTTTTTTAGGGTTTTATAGGTTTAGGGTTCATGACTTAGGGTTTTATTTGTGTTTTTTAGGGTTTAGTATATACTATTTAGGGCTTTATAGGTTTAGAGCTAAGACTTTTTAGGTTTAGGGTTTTTGGGCTTTTAGGGTTTTTAAGGGTTAAATATTTCTTAGGGTTTTCTAGGGTTTAGGGCTTAGGGTTTTTCTGTGTGTTTTTAGGCTTAGGGTTTACAGATTTTTAGGATTTAGGGTTTAGATCTTAGGATTTTAAATGGTTTTAAATAGTTTTAGGGTTTATTGTAGGGTTTATAGGATTTAGGGTATTTTAAGGTTTAGTGTTTAGAGTTTCTTAGGGTTTTAGGTTAAGGTTTAGGGCTTGGGGCTTAGGGTTTTTTTTATGTTTAGGGTTTTAGGTTAAGGGTTTTATCTAGGTTTTAAGGGTTTAGGGCTTTGGGTCTTTTAGGTTAAGATATTTTTAATGTTTTATAGGTTTAGTATTTAGGACTTGGGTTTTTTTTTTGTTTTTTTAGGATTTAGCATATACGATTTAGAGCTTTATAGGGTTTAGCGCTTAGAGTTTTTTATTATTAGGGGTTTTTAGGTTTTTTAGGGTTGTTCGGGGTTAAGTGTTTCTTAGGATTATTCATGGTTTATGGTTTAAGGCTTAGGGTTTTTTGTGTTTTCTAGGTTTAGGATTTACAAATATTTAGGATTTAAGGTTTAGAGATTAGGGTTTTGTAGGGGTTTTAAATTGTTTTTAGGATTAAGGGTTAAATATTTCTTTGGGTTTTTTAGGGTTTAAGGCTTAAAGTTTCTCTTTGTTTTTTAGGCTTAGCGTTTACGGATTTTTAGGATTTAAGGTTTAGAGATTAGGGTTTTAAATGGATTTAGGGCTTCTTAAGGTTTAGTGTTTAGGGTTTCTTAGGATTTTAGGTTTAGGATTTAGGATTTTAGGTTAAGGCTTAGGGTTTAAGTCTTAGGTTTTTTTTTTTTATGTTTAGGGCTTTAAGTTTTTTAGGGTTAAGGGATTTGGGATTTTTAGGTTAAGGTTTTTTTAGGATTTTATAGGTTTAGGGATTAGGGATTAGGTTTTTTTTTTGTGTTTTTTATGGTTTAGAATATACAATTTAGGGCTTTATAGGGTTTAGAGCTTAGAGTTTTTTCGGTTTAGGGGTTTTTTGGGTTTTTTGGGTTTTTAAGGTTTTTATGGGTTAAGTGTTTCTTAGGGGTTTTTAGGGTCTAGAGCATAAAGTTAAGGGTGTTATTTGGGTTTTCAGGGTTTAGGGCTTTGGGTTTTTTAGGTTAAGGTTTTTTAGGATTTTATAGGTTTAGGGGTCAGGATTTTTGTTTTTTAGGGTTTAGCATATATGATTTAGGGTTTTATAGGGTTTAGATCATAGAGTTTTTTAGGTTTGGGTTTTTTTTTGCGTTTTTAGGGTTTTTTAAGGGTTAAATGTTTCGTAGGGTTTTTTTTTGTGTTTTTTAGGTTTAGAATTTATGAATTTTTAGGACTTAGGGTTTAGAGCTTAGAGTTTTTATGGGTTTTAAATGATTTATAGGGTTTATTTTAGGGTTCATAGGATTTAGGGTTTCTTAAGGTTTAGGGTGTAGAGTTTCTTAGGTTTTTAGGCTTAGGATTTAGTGGTTTTAGGTTAGGGTTTATGGTTTAGGGCTTAGGTTTTTTTTTTAGGTTTAGGGTTTTAGGTTAAAGGGTTTTTCTAGGTTTTTAGGGTTTAGTGCTTTGGGTTTTTTATGGTTTAATAGATTAAAGGTTTAGGGCGTAGGGTTTTTTTTTGTGTTTTTTTAGGGTTTAGCTTATACGGTTTAGGAATTTATAGGGTTTACAACTTAGAGTTTTTTAGGTTTAGGGGTTTTTTGGGTTTTTTGGGTTTTTAACGGTTAAGTGTTTCTTAGTGTTTTTAGGGTTTAAGGCTTAGGGTTTTTTTTGTGTTTTTTAGATTTTGGGTTTGCAGATTTTTAGGATTTATAGTTTAGACCTTAGAGTTTATTAGGGGTTTTAAATGGTTTTTAGGGTTTATAGAATTTAGGGTTTCTTAAGGCTTATGGTATAGGGTTTTAGGTTTAGGACTTAGGGTTTTAGGTTAGGGTTTAAGGTTCAGGGCTTAGGGTCTTAGATTAAGGGTTTTTTCTAGGTTTTTAGGGTTTCGGGCTTTGGGGTTTTTAGATTAAGGTTTTATAGGTTTAGGGTTTAGGTCTTTGGGTGTTTTTTGTATTTTCTTAGGGTTGAGCATATACGATTTAGGGATTTATAGGGTTTAGAGCTTAGAGTTTTTTAGGTTTAGGGGTTTTAGGTTTTTTAGGGTTTTTAAGGGTTAAGTGTGTTTTAGGGTTTAGGGCTTAGGGTTTTTTTTTTTTTTTTTATATTTAGGGTTTATTAATTTTTAAAATTTAGGGTTTAGAGCTTAGGGTTTTGTAGGGGTTTTAAATGGTTGTTAGGGTTTATTTTAGGGTTTCTTAAGGTTTAGGGTTTAGGGTTTCTTAGGTTTTTAGGTTTAGGATTTAGGTTAGGATTTAGGGTTTAATGCTTAGGGGTCTTTTAGGTTTAGGGTTTTATATTAAAGGTTTTATCTAGGTTTTTAGTGTTTAGGCTTTGGTTTTTTTTTTTAAGTTTTTGTTTGGGTTTTATAGGTTTAGGGTTTAGGGCTAAGAGTTTTGTTTTTGTGATTTTTAGGGTTTAGCATATATGATTAAGGCTTTATAGGGTTTATGTGTTAGAGTTTTTAGTTTTAGGGATTTTTGGGTTTTTTAGGAATTTTAAGGGTTAAGTGTTTCGTAGTGTTTATTAAGGCTTAGGTTTTTAATTGTGATTTTTAGATTTCGGTTTTACATATTTTTTGGATTTATGGTTTTGACCTTAGGGTTTATTAGGGGTTTTAAATGGTTTTTAGGGTTAATAGAATTTAGGGTTTTTTAAGGCCTATGGTATAGGGTTTCTTAGGGTTTTAGGTTTAGGATTTAGGGTTTTAGGTTAGGGTTTAAGGTTCAGGGCTTAGGGTCTTAGATTAAGGAATTTTTCTAGGTTTTTAGGGTTTCGGGCTTTGGGGTTTTTAGGTTAAGGTTTTATAGGTTTAGGATTTAGGTCTTTGGGGTTTTTTGTATTTTTTTTGGGTTGATCATATACAATTTAGGGATTTATAGGGTTTAGAGCTTAAAGTTTTTTAGGTTTAGGGGTTTTTGGGTTTTTTAGGGTTAAGTGTTTTTTAGGGTTTAGGTCTTAAGGGTTTTTTGTTTTTTTTTATATTTAGGATTTACTAATTTTTAAAATTTAGGGTTTAGAGCTTAGGGTTTTGTAGGGGGTTTAAATGGTTGTTAGGGTTTATTTTAGGGTTTCTTAAGGTTTAGGGTTTAGGGTTTCTTAGGGTTTTAGGTTTAGGATTTAGGGTTTTAGGTTAGGATTTAGGGTTTAATGCTTAGGAGTCTTTTAGGTTTAGGATTTTGTGTTAAAGGTTTTATCTAGGTTTTTAGGGTTTAGGCTTTGGGTTTTTTTTGTTAAGTTTTTGTTTGGGTTTTATAGGTTTAGGGTTTAGGGCTAAGAGTTTTGTTTTTGTGATTTTTAGGGTTTAGCATATATGATTTAGGGCTTTATAGGGTTTAGATGTTAGAATTTTTAGGTTTAGTTTTTTTTGGGTTTTATAAGGTTTTTAAGGGTTAATTGTTTCTTAGGTTTTTTTTAGGGTTTATGGTTTAGGGATTAAGGTATTTTCTTGGGCTTTTTAGGTTTAGGGGCGTGGATGGATCCACGGACCGTGCTGGTCACTCGTGGGTTAGGTCTACAACTCGTCATTTTGGCCATCTCCAGCCCTCACTCGCGAGACCTCACCCACGAGGCATGAATGGGTCCACGAACTGTGCTGCTCATTCGTAGATCAGACAGAGACTTTGTCAAGGCAAGGGGAGGTCTAGCCCTTACCGACGACCCCCACCTACGGGGCTTGGGTCCACCTACGGCTCGTGGGTGCCCATTTCGTGGGTGGTTCCCTCTTGACAGCTTTTTGGCTGGCATTAGGCCCCTCCTTAAGGACCCTTGGTTGGTCCTTGGGGGGGTAGTGCCTTGACGTTTAAGTCCAAAAAAACATGTACTAATTAATGGAGGTTATTTTACGACTTTAATCTTTACGTTCAAGCCCATTTAGGCTACTAGTTTACATATTAGTTTCTAGCTTAGATTATTAGTTTTCCGGAGTGTTACATTATCTCCCCCTTGGGAACATTCATCCTTGAATGATGATCTAGACACCCAACTAATTTAGAAACTCAAGACTAGCAGCCCATCATGAAAGAAACATCAAAATATGCAAAATTTACAAATGCGCTATTCACTTCATGCACTATTCAAGAGGAGGAAACTTCAATTCCATCTTAAGACATGGTCAATGCAATACAAGGAAGTAGGAACTACATCTACCAACCCAATATGCATGAAATTCAACATTTCTCATGTTCATAGGAGGAACTACCTTCTCCAACTAAAAGCAAGCTCAACACAATATCATGGAGCCAATATGCTATTTCACCACAAGCATAACAAAGCATGTTCATCAAATCACCTCATGAATTCAAATATGCCATCATCATACTAAAATGCACAATCAACGTGAGAGACACATAAATCATAAAACTCATTTTCTTACTAAACATGAATTTCATCAAGGACATGCATAACTTAAGGAAATCATGTACAACTCATACAATACACATGACTCCCAAAACACTTAAACTCAAGAGGAACTACTTACCTCAAGCTTGAATAGGAGTAGAAGGAAAAATATGAGGATAATGGGACTTCATATCAGCCTCGGCCTCCCATGTATCACCCTCAACTAAATGATTCTCCCATTAAACCTTTACGGAAGCTACTTCCTTGTTTTCAACTTTTTCACTTGCCAGTCCAAAATTTCTACCGAAACTTCCTCATATGATAGACTCTCATCAAATCCTAAACCCTCCAAAGGAATGATGGATACCGAATCTCCAATGCACTTCTTAAGCATGGAAACATGAAACACCAGTGAATCGGAGCCAACTCATTTGGTAAGTCTAACTCATATGGAACTTTCCCAACACGTTTCAAAGTTTGGTATGGGCCCATATACCGAGGACTAAGCTTCCCCTTTTTACCAAACCTTATCACACCTTTCATAGGTGAGATTTTCAAGTAGACCCAATCACCAATTTCAAATTCTAGATCCCTCATTCTAGCATCGGCATATGACTTTTGCAGACTTTGGGCCGTCTTCAACCTCTCTCTAATGAGTCGAACTTTTTCAATGGCCTCATAAACTAGTTCTGGACAAATTAGAGCAATTTTACCTATTTCAAACCAACCAACTGGAGGTCTACACCTCCGACCATACAATGTTTCAAAAGGAGCCATGGAAATACTTGGAGTGGAAACTATTATTGTAGACAAACTCTAACAATGGTAGATGGTCATCCCAATTACCCTTGAAATCTATAACACATGCCCTCAACATGTCCTCTAGGGTTTGAATGGTGCGCTCTGCTTGACCATCCGTTTGATGGTGGAAAGCGGTACTAAGCTTAAAATTGGTACCAAGCCCTTTTTGGAATGCCTTCCAAAAATGTGAAGTAAATTGAGTACCTCGATCCAAATTAATAGACAAAGGAACCACATGCAACTTCCCTATCTCCTTGATGTACAATTTGGCATAGTCTTTCGCCGAAAATGAAGCCTTGACGGGAATAAAGTGGGCTGATTTTGTCGTTCTATCCACAATGACGCAAATAGACTCATGTTGCCTTTGAGTACGAGGCAAACCCACAACAAATTCCATATTAACATCCTCCCACTTCAAACTGAGAATATCTATATATTCGGGCAAACCTCCCGGTCTTAGGTGTTCGGCCTTAACTTGTTGACAATTCGGACATTTGGCCACAAAACCTGCTATATCCTTCTTCATGCCATTCCACCAATAGACTTCCCATAGATCACGATACATCTTGGTGGCTCCCAGATGAATAGAATACCGAAAACCATGAGCTTCTTCTAAAATTTTCTCCCTCAAGCCATCAACATCCCAAAAACATAATTGACCTTGGTACTAAGCACCCCATCTCCCCCTTGGGAGAAAGCCTCAACAGGCTTGTTGAATACCATTTCTTTCAACTCAACTAATATGGGATCAAGGTCTTGCTTAGACTTCACGTCCATCACAAAGGATGATTCGGAACCATTATGGACCATGATTCCACCCTTGGTGGAATCCACTAGTTGGACACCAAACTGGGTCAATCTATGCACATTCCGGACCATATCCTTCTTTTCATCTTCTACATGAGCCAAACTGCCCATGGACAATCTACTAAGGGAATCCACAACTACATTAGCCTTGTCGGGGTGGTAAAGAACACTCATGTCATAATCTTTTAAAAGTTATAGCCACCTTCTTTGTCGGAGATTCAAGTCCATTGAGTAAACACCTATTGAAGACTCTTGTGATTGGTGAAGACATCAACATGAACCCCATAAAGATAGTGCCTCCATATTTTCAAGGCAAATACCACCACCACTAATTCACAATCATGGGATGGATAATTCTTCTCATGAATCTTAAGTTGCCTTGAAGCATAGGCAATCACCTTACCATGTTGCATGAGCACACATCCTAACCCCCTCTTGAGGCGTCACAATATACAACAACTAAAGGAACCATCCGGGCCAACAAGGCACTTACCATCATGTTTCTTTCCACACTTGGAACAAGTAGGCTTATGGTTAGACACCATATCCTTTTTTACCATTGGAGCACTAGAAGAGCCTTGGTTGGAGAATCTTCTCTTGAATCTTGGTCGCCCTTGACCCTCGAACATACCCTAGGAAGAATTCCTATCATCGGTCCTAGGCCTCTTCACTTCCCTATTCTTGTCTTGGACTTTCTCATCCTCCATTTGTTTAGAATACACCATAAGACGTGATATATCCATGTTATCATGAAGCAATAGCCGAACGATATTCTTTTCTCACCAAACTAGACACACCCATCACAAACCTAGGATCCGCCACCATAGATGGAGCATACTTGGACAATTTGGTAAACTTTAGAGAATATTGTTCAACACTCATACATCCTTGACGAAGGTTGATAAATTCTTCCACCTTTGCTTCCCTCTTCTCTCGGGGAAAGAACCTCTCAAGGAATGCATTCTTGAACACCTCCCAAACTGTGGGACCCACTCCCTCTGGCCTATTCCTCTTCCATTAAGTATACCATACTTGGGCCACACCCTTCAATTGGTAAGCGGCTAGCTCCGATTTCTCTATAGAAGTCACCCCCATGGCATAAAATATGTTGTAGACCTCTTCCACAAACTCTTGAGGATCTTCTCCCACTTTGGAACCAAAGAACATATGAGGGTTCATTCTTGTGAAATCTCTCAACCTTGAATCCACGGTGTTCGCATTAGGGTTCAAATGAGTTCTAGCATCTCTATTGACTTGGGCCGTAATGGGTTGGGTCAATATTTTGAGAACCGACCTTATTTCCACATTTGTCATTTCCCCCTCATCATAAGGAACTCGAGAAACTTGAGGACCTTGGGGACCTTGGGGAGGAACTCCCTCATTCACAATCTTGTCTTCCATCCTTCTTGCATTCGCCCTTCTTGTATTCATATCCTATAGACACAAGAGAAGGGTTAGGAAAAGGACTTCATATAGTTAAAACACTAAGGCACAACTAAAGAGTAATGAAAGAAGTGAAATTTCCTAAGCATCTTCACACTCATGAACAAGACTCTAATAGACGTGGTTTATGAGATATCATCCTAGAATCACTCTAAACCTGGCTCTGATACCAAGTTTATCGCGACTCAGGGGTAACCCCTAGACGTAACACGGCGTACTCGACCCCGAAGAGGTCTCATACAAGCCCTTAGCATAATAATAAACTTAAGTAATAGAAATGATGCAGAATTTAATTTTTTTTACAATTGAAGTCTTTTTCATAAAACCAATATAGAAGTCTATACCTTGTCTCAAAAACCATCTAATACAATCGAGAATCAATAAGAGTCACAGTCCTTTACAACATAGTGTCAAAAGAGAAAGTACGAAAGAAACTAGAAATGAATAACTCTTGTCCTAGAACCATGAAAACTCACCAAGCATGGAGAATAGTCAATCCAAGCTCTACTCAAAAGGAGAAGTATGCCTCAACGACCAGAACATACACTTATAGAAATTGTAGAAAATATGGGTTAGCACAAATATTGTACCAAGTATGGAAGCCATGCACAAAAATCCTTAAATCATGAAAAAAGGGACATGTTAGTTGAAACCATGCACTTTGTCAACTTTAAGAATCACCATGCACATTAGTGTAAATACATAGTCAAACCATTTTATAAGCAACCCTAGGCTATACTTGTGCAATGCATAGACAAGATCCCATACTCCTAGCTATGCTAAGTACAACTTTTAGGCCACCATACTCATGCATAACTTACCTTGACCTCATCCATATCCAACACTCATAGACAAGGAGACATTCATGTTCATAGCTTCTAATAAGTAAAGTCACTCTTAGCAACAATCCATATCATGCATACTTAAATTCATATATCTTCCTGCCATAAGGAAATCACACCATCACTCCTTTATAAGTCTACTTGTGCAATGTATAAGTGAAGTCCCATACCCCCACTCACACTAAGTAAAGCTCATTAAGAAGTCACAAGTATATCTCATGTTCATGGTTCATATAAAACATGCATTAACTCATAAAGCACCATGTCATAAGAGAACATACCACAATCACTTTCAAAGCCTACTTGTGCAATTCATGAATGAAGTCCCATACCCCAATTCATACTAAGTAGAACCTCTTGAGGAACCATAGTACATAACTCATGTTCTTGTTCATAGTTCATATTCTTGTTCTTGTTCATAGTTCATATTCTTGTTCTTGTTAATGTTCTTGTTCATGTTCTTGTTCATGTCATGGTTCATGTTCTTGTCATGTAGGGAAATAGCCTTAACCGATATAGACCATGTGAGCTACATGGAATCCGGTGTCATGTCCCCATATCGAAAAGAGGTGTCCTACTTGCCTAAGGTAGAACTCAAGCATTAGATTTTAGGTGGATCCACTTTCTATAGACCTATGTGGGCACATAGTTACGGGATAATGAGATTGCTACTAGAAACCCGGACTAATTGAGGTAAAAGGTTTCCATCTCATGAGATAACTGTTTTGGGAACCCGAACTAACTGACGTAAAAGGAACCCATTACGAAGCCGAACTAACTAACGTAAAAGCTTCCATCTCATATTCATATCCACTCGGTGCTAACCATAATTCCCTTTAATATTCATGTTAAGTCTTCACTTAAATTCATTTTCATGAAAGAATGGCCTAACATTCAAACAAACGTGGTATCATGATAGCTCATAGATTCAGTATGTGAGAATGGCATTTCAACCTTAGAATCATTAATATGTGAGTAAACCTTTCACATCATGTTCATAGTATTTCATGAGAATAGCCTTTCAATCAACACAACAACATTATCATAGTCATAGATATTTCATGCATAGTCATGTGTAAGGGTATGGGAAGAATGATCTTGCAACAATACTACAATTACACAATAGTCATAGGATCTTCACCATCTAAGTGAATCATAAGCTCATACATAATTCTCATCAACATGTACAAACCGACATAATTTGCCCTTCAAGGCAATGAATCAAACTCAATCCAAACTTCTAGAATTACTACATTAGATATCGGAATATCATGATTCACTAACTCAATCAATATAAACATAATCAATTGACATGCTTCCATAATCAATCAACCCACATCATAAATTCACAATTTAGCAATATGGGGGATTCATGGGTTCTTGGGGGGATTTCATCATAAATCAACAATTAAACATCAATTCAATCATAATCCATCATAATTCAACCATTGAAAATGTTTTGAAAGAGAACCCATGACTTAGATTGAAACCCTAGGTTTTAGGGGGAATTGGAAGCTTTGAAATCAAGTTTTTAAGGGACTCTATGGGTGAAAGCTACCCATAGATGAAAATCCACCATACCTTATGAAGATTTTCTCACAAAATTGAAGAGAAAATTCTGCTCCATGAACCCTAAACTTGACCTTCTTCTTCTTCTTCAATGGAGCTTTAGAGAGAGAAATATTGGAGAGGGAAGTTGGTCATTATTTGAGTTTTGTGATTTATGAAGTGGAGTGGGTTAGTTAATGGTTAAAAAGTGATTATATATGTCTAAATAAATAATATAAACCGTCCCCACCCTTAAATAATTAAAATAGAATTTACTTAAAACTATGCACCCTTGGCCGAGATAGGGGCAGCTTTGCAGGTCCCCATCGACGACCCCCACCCACGGGGAGTGGAGGACCCACAGACCGTGTTGGTCACTCGTGGGTTGGGTCTGCAGCTCCTCATTTTGGCCAGATCCAGCCCTAACTCACGAGACCTCACCCCACGAGGCGTGAGTGGGTCCACGAACCGTACTGCTCATTCGTAGAACAGTCAGAGACTTTGGCAAGGCAAGTGGAGGTCCAGCCTTGACCCACGACCCCCACCTACTATAACACTCCGAAAAATGAAAACAAACTAGAGCCTAAACGTGAGGGTGAACGTCAAATATGAGGGTTATAAGAGTCGAGGTCAAGGGGTAAGTGACAAGGCAAAGGGACCAAGCCAAAACCAATGGCAAAGGCTGCCCCTAGCTTGGAGCTATTGCTCCACCTTCATGAGTGGGACTACGGGTAGTGGTCCACAGCACGGCTCGTGAAGTTGGCTCATGAACCTTCCTTTTCCATGGAAAATTGGATACCAAAAGTCCAAGCCACTGCCTCAACTTCACGGAAGGGACCACGGCTCATGGTCTTGACCATGGCTCGTGGAGCCTTTCGGGAAGATGACTTGGGCAAGTGGCTTGTTGCACAAAGTAGCCTAGCTGCTGGCTCAAGGACCATGAGAGGGACCACGGCTCGTGGTCTTGACCATGGTTAGTGGAGCCCCTTGTGGTAATACCTTGGGCTTAAGAGCATAAGGCACCAAATTCCTAGCCACTGCCCCAACCTTCACGGGCAGGACCACGTGTTGTGGTCCTCACCATGGCTCGTGAAGGTGCTGGTGACATCTGGACGTGGTAAATTAATGAGGGTTAGTTAAGTCATTTCCTATTTTAGTCCAATTAAAGTGGGGTCGTTTTGGGTATATTTAGGGGTACTATATAAGTTGTTTTAAGTCCAAATTCACCCAAAAATAAGTCATATATTCAAACACCCAAATAATTTCCAAAATCCTCTCCCTCACAATATTTCTCTCACTAGAAATCCTCCATTGAAGAAGACCAAGAAGTTGAAGGCTAGGGCTCAAGAACTCATCTTCTCAACTCCAATTCGTGGGGAAATATTCAATCAAGGTATGGGGGTCTTGATTCATGGAAAGCTTTCTTCCATGAAGCCCTAAAACTATCAATTTCAAATTAGTAGATTCTTCAAAACCTAGGGTTTTCAATCTATGTCATGGGTTCTTCCTAAAAATGATTGCAATGAGTTAATTATCTTATATTATGATGGAATTGTTGTTTTATGGTCATTTAATGATAAATTTCCCCATGAACCCATGAATTTCCCCATGACCCAATTTCATGAATTATGATGGGTGTATTGATGCAAGATGACTACTATGAATTGTGTCTAAGGTATTTTAGTTATTGAAATCATGTTATTATTCATATTTATTGTAGTATTTCTAGGTGTGATTGTGAGACATTATTCATGACCCTTGAAGGGTAAATTATGAGGGTTTGTACATGTTGATGAAAATTGTGTATGCACTTATGATTCACTTAGAAAGTGAAGATTCTATGACTATTGTGTAAATTGTGGTATTGTTGAAAGATCATTCTCCCCTTACCCTTATACATGACTATGTATGAATTGTCTAGGATGATAATAATGTTATTGTGTTGATTGAAAGGCTATTCTCATGAAACACTATGAACATAATGTGAAAGGTTTACTCACATGTTAATGATGATTCTAAGGTTGAAAGTCCATTCTCACCTAAGTAAATCTAAGACCTATTTTATGAATTGTGTCGAATGAAGGGTAAGATACTCCCTCACACATGTAAATGCAATTCAAAGACTAATTAAGTATGATTTGGGAAATAAAGCTTAGCACCGAGTGGATATGGAAAATGAGGTAGAGGCCCTCCCGTCAATATAATAGGCCGGGTCATCTATATTATTCTCATGAGATGGAAGTTCCTCCGCCAATACAATAGGTCGGGTTTCTAGAAGCAATCTCCCTATCCCGTAACTATGTTCCCACATAGGTATTTAGCTAGTGGATCCACCTAAAATCTATACATTTAGTTCTACCTTAGGCAAGTAGGACACCTTCTTTCGGTGTGGGGTTACACGACACCAGATTCCATGTAGCTCACATGGTCTATATCGATTAACGATATTTTCCCTACATGACAAGATTATGAATATGACACAAACTATACTCATGACTTCTTAATGAGCTTTACTTAGTAGGATTGGGGGTATGAGACTTCACTTTTACATTGCACAAGTAGACTTTGAAAGGGATTATGGGGTGGTTTCTAATGCTATGAAAATGTATGAATGTATGCATGTAAGTTGAATGGATTGTTGCTATGAATGACTTTCCTTATGTTCAAGTTAATGTACATGACTATTTCCGTATCTATGACTATTGACTGTGATGAGGTCTAAGGATAATATGTATGACTAAGGTGGCCTCAAAGGGGTACTTAATATGGTTGGTATTATGGGATGCCAACCATACATTGCATAAGTATACGTTAGGGTTGCTAAGGTAATGGTTCTACTATGTTATGAGGATTTATATGATGAATATACTATGACTTGTCGTTTACATTAAAAGTGCATGGTAATTCTCCAACTTGGCAAATGCATGCTTTTCAATAAAATGTCCTTTTTATCATGATTTAAAGATTTTTACGCATGGCTTCCATACTTGGTACATATTTATGTTAAACCCTATTTCTTCTACATTTTTACAAAGTGTAGGTTCCGGCGTGTGAAGTGTACTTTCTTTCTTGACCAAGGCTTGGATCAAATCTCTCCAAGACTTGTGGTGAGTCCTCATGGTTCGAGGACAGGAGTCTATTATTCTAGTTGCTTTCCTATTGTTCGAGTTTTGAGTCTTTTGATTGTAAAGGGTTGTGACCCTATTGACATTCTATTGTAGTAGATGGATAATGAGACAATGTCTAGAGTTCTTTTGATTTTATGAAAAAAACTTCGATTGTAAAATTTTAAATTCTGCATCATTTCTATTTTCTTATGTTTATATATGCTAAGGGCTTGTATGAGACCCCTTCGGGGTCAAGTATGCCGTGTTGCATCTAGGAGTACCCCTGGGTCGTGACACCTACAGGGCGTTGGTCCACACACGACTCGTGGGTGCCTATTTCGTGGGTGGCAGCCTCTTGACAACTTTTTGGTTGCCATCAGGCCCCTCCTCAAGGACCCTTGGTTGGTCCTTTGGGGGTCATGCGTTGACGTTAAAGTCCAAAAACATTTGTACTAAATAACAGAGGTTATTTTACGACTCTAATATTTACGTTCAACCCCATTTAGTCTACTAGTTTACATATTAGGCTCTAGCTTAGTTTAGTAGTTTTCCGGAGTGTTACAGTTTTTTATGGTTTATGCTTTAGAGATTAGGGTTTTGTAAGGGTTTTAAATTGTTTTAAGGGTTTATTTTAGGTTTTATAAGATTTACGGTTTCTTAAGGTTTGGGGTTTCTGGTTACTTTGGGTTTTAGGTTTATGATTTAGAGTTTTACGTTAGGGTTTTGGGCTTAGGTTTTTTTTTAGGTTTAGGGCTTTCGGTTAAGGTTTTTATTTAGGTTTTTTGGGTTTAGGGCTTTAGGGTTTTTCGGTTAAGGTTTTTTAGGATTTATAGGTTTAGGGTTTAGAGCTTTGGTTTTTTTTTGTGGTTTTAAGGGTTAGCATATATGATTTAGGGCTTTATTGGGTTTAGAGCTTAGAGTTTTTTAAGTTTAAGGGGATTTGGGTTTTTATAGAGTTTTTTAGGGTTAAGTGTTTCTTAGGGTTATCTAGGGTTTAGGTTTAGGGCTTAGTTTTTTTAGGGTTAGGGTTATCGGATTTTTAGGATTTAGGGTTTAGAGCTTAGGGTTTTGTAGTGGTTATAAAAGGTTTTTAGGGTGTATTTTAGGGTTTATAGGATTTAGGGTTTCTTAAGGTTTAGGTTTTTTTTTTTTTTTAGGTTTAGGGTCTACGGATTTTTACGATTTGGGGTTTAGAGCTTAGGGGTTTTAAATGGTTCTTAGTGTTTATTTTAGGGTTTATAGGATTAAGGGTTTCTTAAGTTTTAAGGTTTAGGGTTTCTTAGGGTTTTAGGTTTAGGATTTAGAGTTTTAGGTTCAGGTTTAGGGTTTAAGGCTAAGGTTTTTTTTTAGGTTTATGGTTTTAGGTTATGGGTTTTATCAAGGTTTTTAGGGTTTAGAGCTTTGGGTTTTTTGGATTAAGGTTTTTTAGAATTTTATAGGTTCAGGGTTTAGGTCTTAGGGTATTTTTGTATTCTTTAGGGTTTAGCATATACGATTTAGGGCTTTATACGGTTTAGAACTTAGATATTTTTAGGTTTAGGAATTTTCAAGTCTTTTTAGGGTTTTTAAGGGTTAAGTGTTTCTTAGGGTTTATGGTTTAGGGCATAGGATTTTTCTGTATTTTTTAGTTTTAGGGTTTACGGCATTTTAGGATTTAGAGTTTAGAGCTTAGGGTTTTTAGGGGTTTTAAATGGTTTTTAGGGTTTATTTTAGGATTTATAGGATTTAGGGTTTATTAATGTTTACGGTTTAGGGTTTCTTAGGGTATTAGGTTTAGGATTTAGAGTTTTAGGTTAGTGTTTAGGGTTTTTTAGGTTTAGGGTTTTAGGTTAAGGATTTTATTTAGGATTTTAGGGTTTAGGGCTTTGGGTTTTTTGGGTTAAGGTTTTTTAGGGTTTTGTAGGTTTTGGGTTCAAGGCTTAGAGTTTTTTTGTGTGTTTTATAGGGTTTAGCATATACGATTTAGGGCTTTATAGGGTTTAGAGCTTAGACTTTTTTTAGATTTAGGGGTTTTGGGGTTTTTTTAATTTAAAGGTTAAGTGTTTCTTAGGTTTTTTTTTTTTTAGTATATTGAACTAATATTAGATAAAAATGCTGCTATATAATTCATTCATCTCAAGTGATGTTTACATACAGAAATTGCTAGATATTATAGGTCTACAATGTAATAGTAGTTGTATTAATATATATGACAACAACTTATCTTGTAAAATTTACTGAAGGTTCGAGGCTACTGACAAGTATGCTGAGATCAATGCCTTTGTCTTCAAACTTCTTAATGAAAGGGTGACTCAAATGGTCCAAAGCTAAAGATCTATCCCTGCGATCCTTTTGAATGCAAGCAGAAACAAACGAACAGAATTCTGGGGAAAATTGATCTGCTGGAGCAGAAGGTGGTGGACTGCTAACAATAGCCTCCAGAAGCTCGTAAAAGCTAGGCCGAGCTTGCTTGTCCTCTGACTGTATGTATGGGAAACGTCCAATTGCACATTCAAGAATGACCATGCCCAAGCTCCAGATATCACTCTTGTAGTCATAGGTACTTCCACTTATTCTTTCAGGTGCCATGTAATTGTAGGTTCTAACAAATGTATCCCTTTGACCCATAGAGCTGGCTAGCATTGCACTTACACCAAAATCTGTAATTTTTACCTATCCTTTGTGGTTCACTAGCAAGTTTGATGGCTTTATGTCTCTGTGGATAACATGTCTCTCGTGATGCAAGTAGACAAGACCTTGTAAAACCTGCTTGCAAACAACTGTGAGATATGGTTCAAGAATTGTCTTAAGTTGCCCGATTACATCAACTAAAGATCCACGGTCCATATACTACAAAACCAGAGATACAACTCCATTGTGATGGAAAGAGTGGTAGCATACAACAAAATGTGGACATTGTGATGCTTGATTTATTTTCAGTTTTTGCACTATCTGCTTACGAATATCTTCTTGTATATTCATCTGGATAACCTTCAGAACAAACAATGTTCCAACCCATTTATGACGAACAAGTTGAACAACACCTCCACTTCCTTTTCCAATGACTTTGATGGTTTCAAGATCTTCCAATGAAAACTGAAGATCTATCTCCTTAGTTTCTGAGGGCAGAGATTCATTCTCTTCATAAATGAGTCTGAGTCCTTTCTGGTTTTTTAGGGTTTAGGGATTAGGGCTTGGAGTTTTTTTTTTGTGTTTTTAAGGTCTAGGTTTTACGGATTTTTAGAATTTAGGGTTTTATAGCGGTTTTAAATGGTTTTTAGGATCTATTTTAGGGATAATAGAATTTAGGGTTTCTTAAGGTTTAAGGTTTAGGGTTTCTTAGTGTTTTAGGTTTAGGGGCTTTGGGTTTTTAAGGTTAAGGTTTTTTAGAGTTTTATAGGTTTAGGGTTTAGGGCTTAGGGTTATTTTCATATTTTTTAGGGTTTAGCATATACGATTTAGGGGTTTATAATGTTTAGAGCTTAGGGTTTTTTAGGTTTAGGGGTTTTTGGGTTATTTTTTATGGTTTTAAGGATTAACTGTTTCTTAGGGTTTATATGGTTTATGGCTTATGGTTATATCAATAGTGAATATATTTATGATGTGTATATATATTGATGTCGATAATATATTTAATATGCAGAATGACTTTCATAAGTACGTCGCTAAGAATCTAGATAGTTCGGTTCAATTGACACCTGAACTGTCCACTCAGATTTGGAAAGAAAAAGTGGTAGGGGGGACACACAAGGGTAGATGCTATGGTCTAGGCTCTCGCAACGATGTTAG
>JAJOOS010011153.1:0-40884 GCA_029582725.1 Solanum chiquidenum | reverse complement strand
ATATCTACAATAAGAGCTAATCAAGATTGTGTAAGTAAAGACATCAGGTGGACACCTAAAACCAGGCAACTCCATTTGCTCCATCAAGAACTTAGCTTTTTTGAAATTCCCAACTCTACAAAGAGCAAATATGAGTGTGTTGTAAGCATAAACATCAGGCTTACAGTGAAATTGCTTCATTCTGTAGAAAGTAGTCAATGCTTCATTTACCAACCCTTCTTCTCCTAGGCATTTTATCAAACATGTAACGGTCGGTGTCGTCAAAAGCCCTCTTCTCGACATTCTTTTGAGAAATTCCCAAAGAAGCTTCGAATTACAAGACCCTTTGGCAAGAACAAGAGACATTTCTCTGCAAGTGAGTTCATTGTGAGTAAACCCACAGCGGGTCTCAACCCAATGGAAAAATTCCAATGCTTTCTCCAATCCTAATTGTACCTTTTGAGCATCTCTATGAGCAGCTGGGCCAAGAATGAGTACTCCCTTCCGAGCGTTATGGAACTCTTGTTTTAGGTTTCTCTGCTTTAATGGGGTACGGTGGCGAAACCCATTTTGTCGGCCAATGGATCTTGGGGATTGGAAGAGGAATCTGGGGATTGATCTTAAGACTTGAGAAACTGTTTCTACAGTCCAAATGGGTTGGGGAATTGAAGCCTCAAATGACCGATTTCTGATAATAGCAGCCATAACTTGATCCATAACGAGGTTTTGGATGAAAGGAGAAGAAAGTAAACTTGATGACAACACGATTCTGCAAAGCAAAAATATTCAAACTTTCATATTATATAATCAACCAAAGCCATCATCATTGATCGCCATCAACACTAAATGAAATGAAATTAGGGTGTCAAAATGAAATGTTTTATCATGTATTAGGCACAAGTATGATGTGGCAGATCAAAGTTGTATGAGGTCCATTTATATTTTGCCAAGTGGATCCATTTCAGAAAAATGGCCAAACTCATCTTTCTCTCTCTACCTTTTAACGTTTTCTTTTTCTCTTTCTTACTTTTTTTTACTGTTTTTACTTTAGTTTCTTTTCTAACAATTCTTTCAAATTTTATACTTCCACTCATATAACTTTATTCATGAAAAATATGAAATTCAAAAAATCTTGCCGGACTCATTCTATTTCTAATATTTTGATATTATTTTTTATCTCGATATTGATTATTTATATTATTAAAAATAGTTATATAAAATTATTTATTTATTTGCAAAGATATAATTAATATAAAAAAAAATTAACCAAATAAATTTGTGAAAGCACTAAATAATAGTAGTATGAATAAAAAAAAATTTACGCTGAGAGGTAGAACTAAAAAAAAAGCTTTAGAAGATGCAAAGATAAAATAAAAAATGGATTTTTGCATTGAAAAAAGATACAATGAAGAAAGAAAGTTTTTATTAATATTAAACATTAAAAACATTAAGTGGTTATAGAATAAATAAAAATAAAAATATATTTGGCAATTAAGAATTGAGTGATTAAAATTGAAATCTCAAAAAATAAATTTTTGACTAAAATTTAAATAATTAAAATAATTGAGTGAATTTTTAATTTATTGGTGAGAGTTCAATTTTTTTTTTTAATTTCACTATCTTCAATTTCTTTGAATTCATCCAAAAAAAATTAAATTTAAATTTTTCTAACATATCACTTTAATTTTCCCTCATTTATATATATATATATTGGGGATGAGTTTCAAAGTTTCTTTATCAAAATAAAATTACAATAAAAGTTGCAAGCAAAAAAAGAAAATGCAAGTAAACGAAAAGATTAAAATTGAAAGAGAAAAGTGAGGAAATGAATAAGTACAATATGGGCCCCACATATACAAATGGCAAGCCAAAATAAAGCTCAATCCATCCAATCTATTTAAGTTTAGATGAGTCAAAAATCGCTAATTTATTAGTTCAATCCATTTCAGATTATTAAGAATTGAGTTAATATATATCTCACAAGAACTCACAAAATCTTGTCAAAATATTTTCTTAATTTGATAGGTCAATACTTGTCGCATTTCACTGGCGGTATACTTTGGAGGCATGATCTAAAATATGTGAGCATACGAGTTAGAAGAAACTTCATAGAGTTAAACTTTATCGCATGAACTAGAATATGAAAGAAGGGTACCTAATGTCTTGTAGTCTCTCTATTTTAGATGAGGCGTGCACACAGGGGCGGACCTACCTTGTTGCATGAAACAAAACACACTATATAATTAATTTGACCCCATTTAAACCAGTAGTAACACGTAGCCCAGTGGAAAAGTGGTTATAATTTGATTGATGCATCACGGGTACGATTCCCACCTGCAACATTTATTACTGCTTCATTTTTTTTAAATAATTTGAACCCACTTGATAAAATTTCTGGGTTCGCCGCTGCGTGCACATCCTAGAACACTTGAACTTGGTACTCAGATACTAAGTTTACTACTCTCAAGCCATACCCTAGGAGTGGTGGATAGCTAGAACCTTTACTGGTCCCTAGCGAATCTTTGGTCTGACTTACTACTGAGTGGAAGACTAAACACTTACATATAAGCTTTAAAAGAGATGAGCATTCAAAACATCTAAAAATACTTTATGAAAAGTTTGAAATGTAAATATGAATCATAATAATAATATTTAAAGCATCTAATAATCAAAAACTTAACTGACTCACTAACATGTCTATAAAGCCTCTACTGAACTAAGTAGGTGCGGAACAAGACCCAAGACTACTTGAATAATGAACTAGAATGTTCTACTAAAACTAAATGACATAAATAAATTGGAGTCCTCCGAAAGTAAGGATGTCTCACCAAAAGATGATGGAGAGGATCTAAACGAAACGTCTACTGTCGATCCTGAATACATGTATCTAAATCATTAAAAAATCCAGTGCCTAATGGTGTCAGTATATATAATGTACAATATATAAAATAGCTGAATGAAACACTTGTTAGACGGAATATACTTAACTGAGTAACTCAGAGAAGAACTATAAAATAGATAACTGTAAAGTAAAGCATGCAAGTGTATTGAAATCAATAGAATTTTACAACTAAGTCATATGGAATGATATCAAATGCTAAAATAGAATACTTTACTTTTCTTGGGGAGTTTCTCTAACCGACAACCATCACTATAAGCCTCGTAATGATACCACGTCATGCCCACATTGTCAGAGCCATCTAATACTTTGTTAGGATAAAGGAGGAGATAAACTAATTGATCTAATAACTATGCCCTTACTAGGGGCTTTATGAGGAGTCACCCAAATCAACGGCACAATCCTATCCTACGCTGGCTGCAAAGTCATGGAGTTTGAATATCTAACTCATACCCAACTCGGTGTTCAATACTACTATCAAAACATGCAAATATAGTTCCATTTTAGGAAAAAGCCAAGGGTCCCACCTAGGGGAAAAGCTGAAAATATTGTCTTGACTTGCTGTCTGCAGACTTTTTTTTTATCAAAACACTAAATTTACTTTAAAGACTGATTGAAAATCCTTTCTCTAAAATTGATTATCTTTGTTTAAACTAGCCTCTTTTTTTTCTTCATGAAGATAATACATAATAATTGATATATCAAGGCTTTCATAGAATTCATAATTAAATAGGGTTCATGGGATGAAATAATGTAACACCCCGGAAACTAGTAAGTTGAACTAGAGAGTTCTAGAGCTTTTCGTAAGAGTTTTGGAATGTTGTATGAGGGTTAAAACTCGTAAAAAAATGACTCATGTACTTAGAATAGAGGTTTAAGGGTTAGGGCGTCAAGGTACAACCCCCAAGGACCACCCAAGGGGTCCTTGAGGAGGACCTTAAAACAGCCCAGGAGTATATGTGGTGGTAACCCAACTCATTAGGGAAGTCCACATAAAGTTTTTTGAAAAAAATAATTTGGATGCTCAGGGGTGCAGATCCATAGGCTATAAAACATGAAAAATTGAGGATTTTGGGCAATTTCTAATAAAGGGCCTGTAAATACAGAAATAGGCGTTAAAAATTGTGTGAGTATACGTGGTGGTTCCCTAACTCATTACGTAGGTCCTAATAAAGTTTTTTGTGAAAAGAATTTTCGTGCTCCGCAGCGCCTGATCCATGGTCTATAACACATGAAAAATTGAGGTATTTGGTTAATTCCTAAAAAGGACCTGTAAATGTGGAAATAAGCATTAAAAATGGTGTGGGTATGGCTCTTTGTAGAGAGCATCAAATCAACTACTTTCATTTGCTTTGAGATTGACCCTCCCAAATCATTACAGATGTCCTCATAAAGTTTTTTGAGAAAATATTTTAGGATGATCCGGGGTGCCAGATCTATGGGCTATAACACACGAAATATCGAGGATTTTAGGTAATTTCTAAAAAAAGGCTTGTAAATGCGGAAATAGGTGCTAATTAAATGGTGTGAGTATATGTGGTGGTTCCACAACTCATTACAAAAATCGTCTTAAAGTTTTTTGAGAAAAAAAATTGGGTGCTCCAGGCAGCATATCCATGGGCTAATACACACAAAAAATTGGAAAATTTGGGAGATTCTTAAAAAAGGCTTGTAAATGTGGAAATGGGCGTTAAAAAAATGGTGTGCGTATAAGTGAAGGTTCCCCTACTAATTCTAGAGGTCCTCATAAAGTTTCTTGAGAAATTTTTTTTGGGTGCTCCGGGCGGCAGATCCATGGGCTAATACACACAAAAAATTGGGAAATTTGAGCGATTCTTAAAAAAGGGCTTGTAAATGGGGAAACGAGCATTAAAAAAAATGGTGTGAGTATATGTGAAGGTTCCCCAACTTATTATGGAGGTCCTCATAAATTTTTTTGAGAATTATTTTTTGGGTGCTCCTGGCGGCAAATCCATGGGCTAATACACATGAAAAATTAAGGAATTTGGGTGATTCTTAAAAAGGCTTATAAATGCGGAAATGACCATTAAAAAATTGTGTGAGTATACGCGAAGGTTCCCAACTCATTACGAAGGTCCTTATAAAGATTTTTGAGAAAAATATTTAAGGTGCTTCGGGCGGCAAATCCATAGGCTAATTCACACAAAAATTTTGGGGAATTTGGGAGTTTCTTAAAAAACCACATTTACATGCCCTTTTTAAATCGATAAAATCTAGTTTTACCTGCTTTGGGGTTTGTTTGATTTTGAAAACGCGTCAGTATGCCCCGAGGGACCAACTGGCTCCATTGCTAAGGTCTTAACGGACGTCCATGATAAATTTTGACAAAAAAAATTTGGAATTCCAAATCACCAAAAATCTATGGGCTATAGCACACGAAAATCGGTAAAATCTTGTCTTACCTTCTTTGGGGATGGTTTGATCTTGAAAACGCGCCGGTTTGGCCCTCGAGACAAACTGGCTCTATTGCTAAGTTCTTAACGGGCGTCCATGAAAAATTTCCGCAAAAACAAAATCTGAAATTTTGGATCACCAAAAATCCATGGACTGTAGCACATGAAAATTGGTAAAATTTGGCCAAAAAAAAATCTAACTGTTTGGGTTTGGGTTCCATGAGAGGACCAATTATTTGATATAATTGTGTATCTTGAGAAATGTGAAGTTGTTCGTTGTTAGTAAATGTTGATAATATTGTATACGTTCGATATATGCACATCCTCAAGATCATACATTTAAGTCATGATTTCATGGAAATCATCATTCATCTATCTCATTTACATCAAGTGTGATCAATAATGCAACATTCAAATACATGCAAGTATAATAATGAAGCAAGAATAAACATACATCACACAATCATAGAATCAGAACCATCACCTACCTCAAAACAAGCTTGAAACCCTAAGAAACTTGATAATTTTCTTTTCGTATTCATTCCATTTGTTATTCGGTAAAAAAAAATCTAGACTTCTGGATCACAAAAAATCCATGGACTATAGCACACAAAAATTGGTAAAATTTGGTTTTACCTGCTTTTGGGCTCGTTTAATCTTGAAAACGCGTCAGTTTGCCCCTCGGGACCAACTGATTCAATTGCTAAGGTTTTAACGGATGTCCATGAAAAATTTCGGCAAATAAAAATCCAAAATTCTGGATCACCAAAAATCCATGGACTATAGCACACAAAAATTGGTAAAATCATGTTAGAAAGCGCTCTAGGTTCGTTTGATCTTGAAAACGCATCGATTTTCCCCTCGGAACCAACTGGCTCCATTGCTAAGGTCTTAACGGATGTCCATGAAAAAGTTTGGTAAACAAAATCAGGAATTCTTGATCAACAAAAATCTATGGACTATAGCACACAAAAATCGATAAATTTTGGTTAGAAAGCGCTTTGGGGATCGTTTGATCTTGAAAACACGCCGGTTTGCCCGTCGGGACCAACTGGCTCCATTGCTAAGGTCTTAACGCACGTCCATGAAAAATTTCAGCAAAAAAAATGCAGAATTCTGGATAACCAAAAATCCATAGACTATAACACACGAAAATTGGTAAAATCTGGTTTTACCTGCTTTGGGGCTCGTTCTATCTTGAAAACGCGCCAGTTTTCCCCTCCGGACCAACTGGCTCCATTTCTAAGCACACGAAAATCGGCAAAATAGAGGTTGTGCCTTCTCCGGGGGATCGTTTTACCTTTAAAATGGGCTGGTTTGGCTGCTCTGTGTGAACTATAGCACACGAAAATCGGCAAAATAGAGGGTGTGCCTTCTCCGGGGGATCGTTTTACCTTTAAAATGGGCTGGTTTGGCCGTCAGGTTTAACCGGCTCCACAACTAAGGTTTTAACGAACGTCCATGAAAAATCTTGTCATTTTATACGTCGGAATGCCAGATAACCAAAAAATCCATGAACTATAGCACACGAAATCAGCAAAATAGGAGGTATGTCTGCTTCGGGACTCGTTTGACCTCGAAAATGGGACTGTTATGCCGTCAGGTCTAACCAGCTTCATAGCTAAAGTCGTAACAGACATCCATGTGAATTTTTGGTACTTTTGACAGAGGAATTCCGGTTCACCAAAAAAGATGGTGAACTATAGCACATGAAAATTGGCAAAATAGGGGGTATGCCTGCTCTGAGGCTCGTTTGACCTTGAAAATGGGCCGGTTTTGCCGTCAGGGCAAATCTACTCCATAACTAATGTCTTAAACAACGTCCATGGAATTTTTTGGCATTTTTGTCGTCGGAATACTGGATCACCAAAAAAGATGGTGAACTATAGCACACAAAAATCGGCAAAATAGGGGTATGCATGCTCTGAGGCTCGTTTGACCGTGAAAATGGGATGGTTTTGCCTTCAGGGCCAATCAACTCAATATCTAAGGTCTTAACGGACATCCATGAATAATTTTAGCATTTTTGACGTCGAAATTCTGGATCACCAATAAACAATGGACTATGGCACACAAAAATCGATAAAATAGGGGGTATGCCTTCTCCGAAGCTCATTTGACCTTGAAAATGGGTCGGTTTGGCCATCGGAGCCAATCATATCCATATCTAAGGTCTTAACGGATGTCCATGAAATTTTTTGGCATCTTTGATACTGGAATTCTAGATCACCAAAAAATCCATGGACTATAGCAGAAGAAAATCACCAAAATAGGGGATATGCCTTCTCCGGGGATTGTTTGACCTTGAAAATGGCCCGGTTTGGCCGTCAGGGCCAACCGCCTCCATAACCAAGGTCTTAATAGATATCATGAATAATTTCGGCATTTTTGATGCTGGAATTTCAAATCACCAAAAAATCCATGGACTATAGCACACGAAAATCGACAAAATAGGGGGTATGCCTGCTCCGGGGATCGTTTGACCTTGAAACTGGGCCGGTTTGGATGTCAGCACCAATCGAATCAATAGCTAAGGTCTTAACGGATGTCCATGAAGAAATTTGGCATTTTTACGTCAGAATTTCAGATCACCAAAAAAGATGGCGAACTATAGCACACGAAAATCTTCAAAATAGGGGGTATGCCTGCTCCGAGGCTTGTTTGACCATGAAAATGTGCCGGTTTGGCCTTCAGGGCCAATCAACTCCATATCTAAGGTCTTAACGGACATCCATGAATAAATTCGACATTTTTTATGTCAAAATTCTAGATCACCAAAAAACAATGGACTATGGCTCACGAAAATCGGCAAAATAGGGGGTATGCCTGCTCCGAGGATCGATTGACCTTGAAAATGGGATAGTTTGGCCTTCAGGGCCAACTGGTTCCATAACTAAGGTCTTAACGAACGTTCATAAAAAAATCAGCATTTTTGACATCGAAAATCCAGATCACCAAAAGAGATGGTGAATTATAGCACACGAAAATTAGCAAAATAGGGGGGTATGCCTACTGCGGGGATCGTTAGACCTTGAAAATGGACCGATTTGGCTGTCAGGGTCAACCGTCTCCATTGCTAAGGTCTGAACGGATATATATGAAAAATTTCGGCATTTTTGATGTTGGATCTCCGGATCAACAAAAATGATGGTGAACTATAACACACGAAAATCGGTAAAATAGGGATATGCCTGCTCCGGGACTTGTTTGACCTTGAAAATGGGCTGCTTTGGCCGTCAAGGACAAATGACTCCATAGCTAAGGTATTAACGGACGTTCATGAATTTTTTTGGCATTTTTGACATCGCAATTCCAGATCACCAAAAAGATGGTGAACTATAGCACATAAAAATCGGTAAAATAGGGGTTATGCCTGCTCCGAGGATCGATTGACCTTGAAAATGGGCCAGATTGGCCGTCAGGGCCAACTGGCTCCATAACTAAGGTCTTAACGAACGTTCATAAAAAAATTGTCATTTTTGACATTGGAATTCTAGATCACCAAAAAAGATGGTGAATTATAGCACACGAAAATCGACAAAATAGGAGGTATGCCTTCTCCGGGGCTCGTTTGACCGTGAAAATGGATCAGTTTGGCCGTTGAGATCCACCGGATCCATAGCTAAGGTCTTAACGGATGTCCATGAAAATATTTCGGCATTTTTGATGTTGGAATTCCAAATCACCAAAAAAGATGGTGAACTATAGCACATGAAAATCAACAAAATAGGGGTATGCCTGCTTCGGGGCTCATTTAACCTTGTAAATGGGCTGCTTTGGACATCAAGGACAAATGACTCCATAGCTAAGGTCTTAACTGACGTCCATGAATTTTTTTGGCATTTTTGACAAGCAATTCCTGATCACCAAAAAAGATGGTGAACTATAGCACACGAAAATCGGCAAAATAGGAGGTCTGCCTTCTCCGAGGCTCATTTGACCTTGAAAATTTGCCGATTTTGCCGTCAGGGTAGACATGCCACATAGCTATGGTCTTAACAGACGTCCATGAAAACTTTCGGCATTTTGACATCGGAATTCCATATCACCAAAAAATCCATGGACTATAGCACACGAAAATCGACAAAATAGGGGGGTTTGCCTGCTCCAGGGCTCATTTGACCTTGCAAATGGGCCGGTTTGGCCGTTAGGGACAACCGCCTCCTTAGCTAAAGTCTTAATGGACGTCAATGAAATTTTTTGGCATTTTTGACACAGAAATTCTAGATCACCAATAAATCCATGAACTATAGCACATGTAAATCAGCAAAATAGGGTCTATGCCTTCTTCGGGACTCATTTGACCTTGAAAATGGACTGATTTGCCCGTCAAGGCCAATCGTCTCCATAGCTAAGGTCTTATTGGATGTCCATGAAATTTTTTGGCATTTTTTATGTCGGAATTCCGGATCACCAAAAAATCCATGGACTACAGCACACGAAAATTATTAAAATATGGTGTATGCCTTCTTCGGGGATTGTTTGACCTTTAAAATGGGCCGGTTTGACCGTCAGGGCCAATCGGGTCCATAGCTAAGGTATTAACAGACGTCCATGAAATATTTTGGCATTTGTTATGCTGGAATTCCGGATCACCTATAAATCAATGGACTATAATATACGAAAATTGGCAAAATAGAGGGTATGCCTGCTCCGGAGATCGTTTGACCTTGAAAATGGGATGGTTTGGCCGTCTCGGCCAACCGGCTCTATAGATAAGGTCTTAACGGACGTTCATAACAAATTTTGGCATTTTTGACTTCGAAATTCCGGATCACCAAAAAAGATGGTGAACTTATAGTACACAAATATCAACAAAAAAGGGGGTATGCTTGCTCTGGGGCTCGTTTTACCTTGAAAATGGGCCGGTATGGCCGTCATGGACAACCGGCTCCATAGCTAAGGTTTTAACAAACTTCCATAAAATATTTTGGCATTTTTAACGTCGAAATTCTGGATCACCAAAAAAGATGGTGAACTATAGCACACTAAAATTGGCAAAATAGGGGGTATGCCTGCTTCGGGGCACTTTTGACCATGAAAATGGCCCAGTTTGGCCGTCAAGGCCAACCGGCTCCATAGCTAAGGTCTTAACGGACGTCAATGAAAAATTTCAGCATTTTTGACGTCGAAATTCTGGATCACCAAAAAAGATGGTGAACTATAGCACACGAAAATCGGCAAAATAGGGGATATGCCTGCTCCGAGGCTCGTTTGACTTTGTAAATGGGCCGGCTTGGCAGTCAGGGCCAATCGACTCCATTACTAAGGTTTTAACGGACGTCCATGAAAAGTTTTGGCTTTTTGGACTTCGAAATTCCGGATCACCAAAAAGATGGTGAACTATAGCACACAAAAATCGGCAAACTAGGGGGTATGCCTGCTTTGGGTATCGTTTGACCTTGAAAATGGGACAGTTTGGCCATCAGGGCCAGCCGGTTCCATAACTAATGTCTTAACGGACATCTATGAAATTTTTTGGCATTTTTAACATCGGAATTTCGGATCACCAAAAAAGATAGGGAACTATAGCACACGAAAATTGGCAAAATATGGGGTATGCCAGCTTCGAGGCTCGTTTGACCTTGAAAATGAGTCGATTTGGCCATCAGGGTATACTGAATCTATAGCTATGGTCTTAATGGACGTCCATGAAAATATTTGTCATGTTTGACGTTGGAATTCTGGATTACCAAAAAATCCATAGACTATAGCGCACGAAAATTGACAAAATAGGGGGTATGCTTGCACTGGGGTTCGTTTAACTTTGAAAATGGGCCGGTTTGGCCGTTAGGGCCAACCAGCTCCATAGCTAAAGTTTTAACGGATGTCCATTAAAAGCTTTGGCATTTATGACGCCAAAATTCTGGATCAACAAAAAATCTATCGACTATAGCACACGAAAATTGGCAAAATAGGGGGTATGCTTGCTTCGGGGATCGTTTGACCTTAAAAATGGGCCGGTTTAGCCGTCAGGGCCAACCAACTTTATACCTAAAGTCTTAACGAACGTCGATGAAATTTTTTAGCTTTTTTGACTTCAGAATTTTGGATCACCAAAAAAGTTGGTGAACTATAGCACACAAAAATCGACAAAATAGGGGGTATGCCTGCTCCGGGGATCGTTTTACCTTGAAAATGAGACAGTTTGGCCTTCAGGGCCAATCGGCTCCATGACTAAGGTCTTAATAGACGTCCATTAAAAATTTCAGCATTTTTAACGTCGGAATTTTGGATCACCAAAAAAGATGGTGATATAGCACACGAAAATCGGCAAAATATGGGGTATCCTGCTCCGAGGTTCGTTTGACCTTGAAAATGGGCCGGCTTGGCCGTGAGGGTAGATAGACTCTATAGCTATGGTCTTAACAGACGTACATGAAGAATTTCAGCATTTTTGCTGTCGAAATTCTTGATAACCAAAAAATCGTGGACTATAGCACACGAAAGTCGACAAAATAGGGGTATGCTTGCTCCGAGGTTTATTTGACTTTGAAAATGGGCCGGTTTGGCTGTCAGGGCCAACCGACTTCATAGCTAAAGTCTTAACGGATGTCCATGAAAATTTCGGCATTTATGATGTTGGAATTCCAGATCACCAAAAAATCCATCGACTATAGCACACAAAAATTGGCAAAATAGGGGGTATGCCTGCTTCGGGGTTCGTTTGACCTTAATTATGGGCTGGTTTAGTCGTCAGGGACAATCGGCTCTATAACTAAGGTCTTAACAGACGTCCATGAAAAATTTCAGCATTTCTGATGTTGGAATTCCGAATCACCAAAAAATCCATGGACTACAATACACGAAAATCGGCAAAATAGGGGATATGTCTGCTCTGGGGCTCGTTTGACCTTCAAAATGGGCCGGTTTGGCCGTCAGGTCCAATCAACTCCATAGCTAAGGTTTTAACGAACGTCCATGAAAATTGTTAGAATTTTTGAAGTTGTAATTTTAGATCATAAAAAAATCCATGGATTTTAGCTTATGAAAATCGGGAAAATAGGAGGAATGCCTGCTCTGGGGTTCGTCTGACCTTGACAATAGGATGGTTTGGCTGTCAGGGCCAATCGGTTCCATAGATAAGGTCTTAATGGACCTCTATGAAAATTTTAGCATTTTTGACATCAAAATTTCGAATCACCCAAAAAGATGGTGAACTATAACACATGAAATTCGGCGAAATAGGGGTATGCTTGCTCTGGGGCTCGTTTTACCTTGAAAATGGGCCAGTTTTGTCGTTAGGGACAACTGGATCCATAACTAAGGTCTTAACGGACGTCCATGAAATTTTTTGGCATTTTTGACGTTGGAATTCTGGATCACCAAAAATGATGGTGAACTATAGCACACAAAAATTAGCAAAATAGGGGTATGCCTGCTCCGGGGTTCGTTTGACCTTGAAAATGTGCCGGTTTAGTCATCAGGGACAATCGACTTTATAGTTAAGGTCTTAACGGACGTCCATGAATTTTTTTACTATTTTTGACATTGGAATTCTGGATCACCAAAATGATGGTGAACTATAGCACATGAAAATTGGCAAAATAAGGGGTATGCGTGCTCCGAGGCTCGTTTGACCTTGAAAATTGGTCGGTTTGGCCGTCAGGGACAATCGACTCCATAACTAAGGTCTTAACGGATGTCCATGAAAAATTTCAGCATTTTTGATGTCGGAATTCTGGATCACCAAAAGAGATGGTGAACTATAGCACACAAAAATCAGCAAAATGGGGGCTATGCCTGCTCTAGGGCTCATTTGACCTTGAAAATGGGACGGTTTGGCCGTCAGGGACAACCGAATCCATATCTAAGGTCTTAACGGATGTCCATGAAATATTTCAGCATTTTTTGATGTCGTAATTCTGGATCATCAAAAAATCCATGGACTATAGCATACTAAAATCGGCAAAATAAAGGGTATGCCTGATCCGGGGTTCATTTGACCTTGAAAATAGGGCAGTTTGGCCGTCAGGGCCACCGCCTCTATAACTAAGGTTTTAACGGATGTCATGAATAATTTTGGCATTTTTGATGCTGGAATTTTGGATCACCGAAAAATCCATGGACTATAGCACACAAAAATCGACAAAAAAGGGGTATGCCTGCTTCGGGGCTCGTTTGACCTTGAAAATGGCCCGTTTTGGATGTCAGCACCAATCGGCTCCATAGCTAAGGTCTTAATGGACGTCCTTGAAGAATTTTGGCATTTTTTACGTCGGAATTCTAGATCATCAAAAAAGATAGTGAACTATAGCACACGAAAATTGGCAAAATAGGGGGTATGCCTGCTTCGAGGCTTGTTTGACCTTGAAAATGGGCCGGTTTGGTTGTTAGGGCCAATCGACTCCATAGCTAAGGTCTTAACGAACGTCCATGAAAAATATTGGCATTTTTTACATCGGAATTCTGGATCACTAATAAAGATGGTGAACTATAGCACACAAAAATTGGCTAAATATGGGGTATGACTGCTCCGAGGTTCGTTTGACCTTGAAAATGGGCCGGTTTTGCCTTCAGGGAATATCGGCTCCATATCTAAGGTCTTAACGGACGTACATGAAAAATTTCAGCATTTTTGACATTACAATTCTGGATCACCAAAAAAGATGGTGAACTATAGCACATTAAAATCCGCAAAATAGGTGGTATGCCTGCTCCGAGGCTTGTTTGACCTTGTAAATGGACCGATTTTGTTGTCAGGGCCAACCGACTCCATAGCTAAGGTCTTAATAGATGTCCATGAAAAATTTCAGCATTTTAACGTCGAAATTCTGGATCACCAAAAATGATGGTGAACTATAGCACTCAAAAATTGGCAAAATAGAGGGTATACCTTCTCTAGGGCTCGTTTTACGTTTAAAATGGGCTGATTTAGTCGTAAGGGTCAATCGGCTCCACATCTAATGTTTTAACGGATGTCCATGAAAAATCTTGTCATTTTTTACATCGGAATTCTGGATCACCAAAAAATCCATGGACTATAGCATATGAAAATCGGCAAAATATGGGGTATGCCTGCTCCGGGCCTCGTTTGACCTTGAAAATGGGATGGTTTGGCCGTCAGGGCTAATCGTCTCCATAGCTAAGGTCTTAACAGACATTCATAATTTTTTTTGATACTTTTGACGATGGAATTTCGAATCACCAAAAAAGATGGTGAACTATAGTACATGAAAATCGGCAAAATAGGGGGTAGGCCTGCTCCGAAGCTCATTTGACCTTGAAAATGGGCCTTTTTGGCCATCAGGGCAAACTGATTTCATACCTAAGGTCTTAAAGGATGTCCATGAAAATTTTTGGCATTTTTGACGTCGAAATTTTGGATCACCAAAAAAAATGGTGAACTATAACACACGAAAATTGGCAAAATAGGGGGTATGTCTGGTGCGGTGATAGTTAGACCTTCAAAATGGTCCAGTTTGGCAATCATGGCCAATTGACTCCATAGCTAAGGTGTTAATGGATGTCCATGAAAATTTTGGCATTTTTGTCGTCGTAATTCTGGATCACCAAAGAAGATTGTGTACTACAACACACAAAAATTGGCAAAAAAGGGGGTATGCCATCTTCGCGGCTCGTTTGACCGTGAAAATGGGCCGGTTTGGTTTTAGGGGCAATCGGCTCCATAACTAAGTTCTTAACAGACGTCCGTGAATTGTTTTGGCATTTTTGACATCAGAATTTTGGTCACCAAAAGAGATGGTGAACTATAGCACACAAAAATAGGCAAGATAGGGGTTATGCCTGCTCCGAGGCTCGTTTGATCGTGAAAATGGGCCGGTTTGACCTTTAGGGCCAATAGACTCCTATCTAAGGTCTTAACAGACATCTACAAATAATTTTGGCATATTTGACATCAGATTTCTGGATCACCATAAAATCAATGGAATATGGCACACAAAAGTCGACAAAATAGGAGGTATGCCTTCTTTGGGGATCGTTTGACCTTGTAAATGGGTCAGTTTGGCCGTCAGAGCAAACTGGCTTCATATCTAAGGTCGTAGCGGACGTCCATGAAATTTTTTGGCATTTTTGATGCTTTAATTCTGGATCACCAAAAAATACATGGACTATAGCATAAGAAAATCAGCAAAATATGGGGTATGATTGCTCCGGGGATCATTTGACCTTGAAAAAGGGCCGGTTTGGCCGTCAGGGTAAACCGACTCCATAGCTATGGTCGTAACGGACGTTCATGAATTTTTTTGGCATTTTTTACATCAGAATTCCGGATCACAAAAAAATACATGGACTATATAGCACACAAAAATTGGTAAAATAAGGGGTATGCCTATTTCGAGGCTCGTTTGAACTTGAAAATGGGTCGGTTTGGCCATCAGGGCCAACCGACTCCATATCTAAGGTCTTAACAGACGTTCATGAAATTTTTTGGCATTTTTATGGTCGGAATTCTGGATCACCAAAAAAGATGGTGAACTATAGCACATCCAAGTTGGCAAAATAGGTGGTATGCATGCCCCGAAGATCGATTGACCTTGAAAATGGGCTAGTTTGGCCGTCAGGCCCAACTGGCTCCATAACTAAGGTTTTAATGAACGTTCATAAAAAATTCAACATTTTTGACATCGGAATTCCAGATCACCAAAAAAGATGGTGAATTATAGCACACAAAAATTGGCAAAATAATGGGACGTTTTGGCCGTCAGGGTCAATTGTCTCCATTGTTAAGGTCTTAACAGACGTTTATGAAATATTTTGGCATTTTTGACGTCGGATGTCCGAATCTGCAAAAAAAAATGGTGAACTATAGCACACAAAAATTTGCAAAATAGGGGTTATGCCTGCTTCGGGGCTCATTTGACCTTGAAAATAGACCGATTATGCCATCAGGGACAACCGGCTCCATTGCTAATGTCTTAACGGATGTCTATGTAAATATTCAGCATTTTTGATGTCAGAATTTTGGATAACCAAAAAAGTTGGTGAACTATAGCACATGAAAATTGGCAAAATAGGGGATATTCCTGCTCCGAGGCTCGTTTAACCTTGAAAATGGGCCGGTTTGGCCATTAGGGACAATCGGCTCCATAGCTAAGGTCTTAACGGATGTCCATGAATTTTTTTGGCATTTTTGAGGTCGGAATTCCGGATCATCAAAAAATCCATGGATTATAGCACACAAAAATCGGCAAAATAGGGGGTATGCCGACTTCGGGGATCGTTTGACCTTGAAAATGGGCCGGTTTGGCCGTTAGGGTCAACCAGATCCATAGCTAAGGTCTTAACGGATGTCTATGAAGAATTTCAACAGTTTTGACTTCGGAATTATGGATCACCAAAAAAGATGGTGAACTATAGCATATGAAAATCAGCAAAATAGGATGGTACGCCTGCTCCAGGGCTCATTTGACCTTGAAAATGGGAATCTTTGGTCATCAGGGACAACCGGCTCCATAGTTAAGGTCTTAACGGACGTCCATGAAAACTTTTGGCATATTTGAAGTTGGAATTCTGAATCACCAAAAAGGATGGTGAACTATAGCACATAAAAATTGGCAAAATAGGCGGTTTGCCTTCTCCGGGGATCTTTGGCCTTGAAAATGGGCTGCTTTCACCATCAGGGACAAACGACTCCATAACTAAGGTCTTAACGGAAGTTCATGAAAAATTTCGGCATTTTTGACACATAATTCTGGATCACCAAAAAAGATAGTGAAAGCACATGAAAATTGGCAAAATAGGAGGTATGCCTCCTCCGAGGCTCGTTTGACCTTAAAAATTGGCCAGTTTGGTCGGGGTGAATTGGCTCAATATCTAAGGTCTTAAAGGACGTCCATTCAAACTTTTGGTATTTTTGAAGACGGAATTTCGTATCACCAAAAAATCAATGGACTATAGCACACAAAAAATCGACAAATCAGGGGGGTTGCCTTCTCCGGGGTTCGTTTGACCTTGAAAATACGCTGATTTGTCCGTCAGGCCCAACCGGCTCCTTAGCTAAAGTCTTAATGGACGTCCATGAAGAATTTAGCATTTTTGACGCCAAAATTCTGGATCACCAATAAATCCATGAACTATAAGCACACGAAAATCGGTAAAATATGGTCTATGCCTTCTTCGGGGTTTTTTTGACCTTGAAAATGGGCCGGTTTGGGGGTCAGGGAAACCTGACTCCATAGTTAAGGTCTTAATGGGCATCCATGAAAATTTTCTGCATTGTTGATGTCGGAATTTTGGATCACCAAAAAATCCAAGGAATATAGCACATGAAAATCCTTAAAATAGGGTGTATGTCTGCTCCGAGGATCGTTTGACCTTTAAAATGGCCCGGTTTGGCCGGCAAGGCAAATCGGGTCCATAACTAAGGTCTTAACGGACGTCCATTAATTTTTTTGGTATTTGTGATGCTGGAATTCTGGATCACCAATAAATCAATGGACTATAGCACACGAAAATAGGCAAAATAGAGGGTATGCCTGCTCCGGGGTTCATTTGTCCTTGAAAATGGGATGTTTTGGTTGTCTGGGCCAACCAACTCCATAGAAAAGGTCTTAACGGACGTCCATATGAAATTTCGGCATTTTTGACTCCCAAATTCCAGATCACCAAAAAAGATGGTGAACTATAGCACACGAATATCAGCAAAATAGGGGGTATCCCTGCTCCGGGGTTCATTTTACCTTGAAAATGGGCCGGTTTAGCCGTCAGAGCCAATCGGCTCCATAACTAAGGTCTTAACGAATGTCCATAATTTTTTTTGGCATTTTTGACGTCAAAATTCTGGATCACCAAAAAAGACGGTGAACTATAGCACACTAAAATCGGCAAAATAGGGGGTATGCCTGCTCCTGGGATCGTTTGACCTTGAAAATGGGCCGGCTTGGCAGTTAGGGTCAATCGGATCCATAGCTAAGGTCTTAACAGACGTTCATGAAAAAGTTTGGCATTTTTTACATCGAAATTCTAGATCACCAAAAAAGATGGTAAACTATAGCACACGAAAATTGGCAAAATAGAGGGTATGCCTGCTCCGGGGATCATTTGACCTTGAAAATGGGATGGTTTGGCCGTCTGGGTCAATTGGCTCCATCGATAAGGTCTTAACGGACGTCCATAAGAAATTTCAGCATTTTTGACTTCAAAATTCCAGATCACCAAAAAAGATGGTGAACTATAGCACACGAATATTAACAAAATAGAGGGTATGCCTGCACCGGGGCTCATTTTACCTTGAAAACCGGCCAGTTTAGCCGTCAAGGCCAACCAACTCTATAGCTAAGGTCTTCACAAACGTCCATAAAAATATTTGGCAGTTTTGACGTCAAAATTTTGGATCACCAAAAAATATGGTGAACTATAGAACACTAAAATTGGCAAAATAGGGGGTATGCCTGCTCCGAGGCTCGTTTGACCTTCAAAATGGGCTAGCTTGTCAGTTAGGGCCAATCGGCTCTATAGCTAAGGTCTTAACGGACGTCCATGAAAAATTTAGACTTTTTTGATGTCGGAATTCTGGATCACCAAAAAAGATGGTGAACTATAGCACACCAAAATTGGCAAAATAGGGGGTATACCTGCTCCGAGGATCATTTGACTTTGAAAATGGGACAGTTTGGCCGTCAGTACCAACTGAATCCATAACTAAGGTCTTTACAGACATCCGTGAAAAATTTCAGCATTTGTAAGATCGAAATTTTGGATCACCAAAAAATATGGTGAACTATAGCACACGAAAATTGGTAAAATATGAGGTATGCCTGCTCCGAGGCTCATTCAACCTTGAAAATGGGCCGGTTTTGCCATCATGGCCAACCGACTCCATAGCTAAATTATTAACGGACGTCCATGAAAAGTTTAGGCATTTTTGACCCCAGAATTCTAGATCACCAAAAATTCAATCGACTATAGCACACAAAAATCGGCAAAATAGGGGTATGCCTGCTTTGGGTATCATTTGAACTTCAAAATGGACCGGTTTAGCCGTCAGGGCCAACTGGCTCCATAGCTAAGGTCTTATCGGACGTCCATGAAAAATTTCAGCATTTTTGACGTCAGAATTCTGAATCACCAAAAAATCCATGGACTATAGCACACGAAAATCGGCAAAATAGGGGGTATGCCTGCTCCTGGGTTCGTTTGACCTTGAAAATTGGCCGGTTTGGCCATCAAATCCAACCAGTTCCATAGCTAAGGTTTTAATGGACGTCCATGAAAATTTTTGGCATTTTTGTAGTCGTAATTCTGGATCAACAAAAATTTCATGGACTATAACATACGAAAATCGGGAAAATAGGGGTATGCCTGCTCCAGGGTTTGTTTGACCTTGAAAATGGGATGGTTTGGCCGTCAGGGCCAACCAACTCCATAACTAAGGTATTAACGGACTTCCAAGAAAATTTTTGGCATTTTTGAAGTCGGTATTTCGGATCACCAAAAATGATGGTGAACTTTTACACACAAAAATCGACAAAATGGGGGGTATGCCTGCTACGGGGTTCGTTTGACCTTAAAAATGGGCACGGTTTGGCCGACAGGGCCAATCGGCTCCATAGCTAAGGTCTTAATGGATGTCCACGAGAATTTTTGGCATTTTTGTCTTCGGAATTTTGGATAACCAAAAAAGATAGTGAACTATAGCACATGAAAATCGGCAAAATAGGGGGTATGCCTGCTCCGAGGCTCGTTTGACTTTGAAAATGGGAAGGTTTGGCCGTCAGGGCCAACCAGTTCCATAGCTAAGGACTTAATGGACGTCCATAAAAAAATTAGGCATTTTTGACATTGGAATTCCGGATCACCAAAAAAGATGGTGAACTATAGCACACGAATATTAGCAAAATAGGAGGTATACCTTCTCCGGGGCTCGTTTTACCTTGAAAATGGGGCAGTTTGGCCGTCAAGGCCAACTCGCTACATATCTAAGGTCTTAACGAACGTCCACAAATTTTTTTGGAATTTTTAAGGTCGGAATTCCGAATCACCAAAAAAGATGGTGAACTATAGCACACGAAAATTAGCAAAATAGGGGGTATGCCTGCTCCGAGATTCGTTTCACCTTGAAAATAGGCCAGTTTGGTGGTCAGTTCCAACCGGCTCCATAACTAAGGTCTTAACGAACGTTGATGAAAAAGTTCATCATTTTTAATGTTGGAATTCTGGATCACCAAAAAGGAAGGTGAACTATAACACACGAAAATAGGCAAAATAGGGGGTATGCCTTCTCTGAGGCTCGTTTGACCTAGAAAATGGGCCGGCTTGGCCGTGAGGGCCAACCGGCTCCAAAGGTAAGGTCTTAACGGACGTCTATGAAATTTTTTAGAATTTTTGACGTTGGAATTCTGGATCACTAAAAAAGATGGTGTACTATATCACATGAAAATCATCAAAATAGAGGGGTATGCCTGCTCCATGGCTCGTTCGACCTAAAAAATGGACCAGTTTGGTCATCATGGCCAACCAACTCCATAACTAAGGTTTTAACGGACGTCCATGAAAAAAATTAGCATTTTTGGCAACGGAATTTCGGATCACCAAAAAAGATTGTGGACAATAGCATACGAAAATTGGCAAAATAGGGGGTATTCCTGCTTTGAGGCTCTTTTGACCTTCAAAATGGGCCGATTTCACCGTTAGGGAGAGCCGTCTCTATAGCTAAGGTATTGATGGACGTCAATGAATTTTTTTTGCATTTTTGACATCGTAATTTTGGATCACCAAAACAGATGGTGAACTATAGCACACAAAAATTGGCAAAATAGGGGGTATGCCTGCTCCGAGGCTTGTTTGACCTTGAAAATGGGACGATTTGGCCATCAGGGCCAATCGGCTCCATAGCTAAGGTCTTAACGGACGTCCAAGAAATATTTCAGCATTTTTGAGGTCGGAATTCTGGATCACCAAAAAAGATGGTGATCTATAGCACACGAAAATAGGCTAAATAGGGGTATGCCTACTCCAAGCCTAGTTTGACCTTGAATATGGGCCGGTTTGGCCATCAAAGCCAACCAACTCCCTAGCTAAAGTCTTAACGGATGTCTATGAAAATTTTTAGCATTTTTTTCTTCGGAATTCTGGATCACCAAAAAGATGGTGAACTATAGCACACAAAAATTGGCCAAATAGGGGGTATGCCTGCTCGAGGAATCGTTTGACCCTAAAAATGGGCCGGTTTCACCGTCAGGGCCAACCCGCTTCATAGCTAAGCTATTAACGGCCGTCCATGAAAATTTTTGGCATTATTGATGTCAAAATTCTGGATCACCAAAAATGATGGTGAACTATAGCACACGAAAATCGGCAAAATAGGTGGTATGCCTGCTTTGCGGTTCGTTTGACCTTGAAAATGGGCCAGTTTGGACGTCACGGCCAATCGGCTCCATAACTAGGGTCTTAACGGATGTCCTTGAAAACTTTCGGCATTTTTGACGTCGG
This sequence comes from Solanum chiquidenum, assembly GCA_029582725.1. Taxonomy (NCBI): domain Eukaryota; kingdom Viridiplantae; phylum Streptophyta; class Magnoliopsida; order Solanales; family Solanaceae; genus Solanum; species Solanum chiquidenum. Next base: position 19,197 of record JAJOOS010011153.1, on the reverse strand, counting down.
AATTTTGGATCACCAAAAAAAATGGTAAACTATAGCACACAAAAATTGGCAAAATAGGGGTATGCTTGCTTCTGGGCTTGTTTGACCTTGAAAATGGGTCGGTTTGGCCGCCAGGACCAACCGGCTAAATAACTAAGGTCTTAACGGTCGTCAATAATTTTTTAGCATTTTTTATGTCGAAATTCTGGATCACCATAAAAGATGGCGATCGATAGCACACGAAAATCATTAAAATAGGGGGTATGCCTTCTCCATGGTTCGTTTGACCTTGAAAATGGATCGGTTTAGACATCAAGGACAATCAGCTCCATAGCTAAGGTCTTAACAGATGTCCATGAAACATTTCTGCATTTTTGACGTTGGAATTTTGGATCACCAAAAAAGATGGTAAATTATAGCACACGAAAATCGACAAAATAGGGGTATGCTTGCTCCGGGGATCATTTGACCTTGAAAATGGGTCGGTTTGGCCGTCACGGACAACCGGCTCCATATCTAAGGTCTTAATGGACGTCTTTGAAAACTTTTGGCATTTTAGATGTCGAAATTCCGGATCACCAAAAAAAATGGTGAACTATGTATACGAAAATCGGCAAAATATGGGGTGTGCCTTCTCTGAGGCTTGTTTGACCTTTAAAATGGGACGGTTTGGCGGTTAGGGTCAACTGGCTCCATAACTAAGGTCTTAACGGATTTCCATTAAAAATTTCAGCATTTTTCTGGATCACCAAAAAATGGACTATAGCACACAAAAATCTGCCAAATAGGGGTATGCCTTCTCCGAGGCTCGTTTTACTTTGAAAATGGTCCAATTTGTCTGTCGGGGCCAACCGTCTACATAGCTAAGGTCTTAATGGACGTCCATGAAAATATCAGCATTTTTGACATTAGAATTCGAGATCACCAAAAATGATGGTGAATTATAGCACACGAAAATTGGCAAAATAGGGGGGGGGTATACCTGCTCCAGGGCTTGTTTCACCTTGAATATGGGCCGGTTTGGCCTTTAGGGCCAATCGCCTCCATAGTTAAGGCATTAACGGACGTCCATGAAAAATTTAAGCATTTTTCATGTCGAAATTTTGGATCACCAAAAAAGAAGGTGAACTATAACACACGAAAATAAAAAAAATAGGGGCTATGCTTGCTTCAGGGCTCGTTTGACCTTTAAAATGGGCCGATTTGGCGGTCTGGGCCAACTGGCTCCATAGCTAAGGTCTTAACGGACGTACATGAAAAATTTCAGTATTTTTGACATCGAAATTCTGGATCACCATAAAAGATGGTGAACTATAGCACACAAAAATCGGAAAAATAGGGGGTATGCCTGCTCTGGGGCATGTTTGACCTTTAGAATGGGCCGGTTTGGCCGTCAGGGCCAACCTGCTCCATAGCTAAATTCTTAATTAATGTCCATGAATTTTTTTGACATTTTTGACATCGGAATTTTAGATCACCCAAAAAGAAGATGAACTATAGCATACGACAATTGGCAAAATAAGGGGTATGTTTGCTTCGGGGTTCGTTTGACCTTGAAAATGGGCCAGTTTGGCCTTCAGGGCCAACCGGTTCCATAGCTAAGGTTTTAATGGATGACCATGAAAAAGTTTGGCATTTTTGAAGTTGTAATTCTGGATCACCAAAAAATCCATGGACTATAGCATATGAAAATCAGGAAAATATGGGGTATGCCTGCTCCGTGGTTCGTGTGACCTAGAAAATAGGATGGTTTGGCCGTCAGGGCCAACTGGCCTCATAGCTAAGGTCTTAACGGATGTCCATGAAAAATTTCGGCATTTTTGACGTCGGTATTCTGGATCACCAAAAATGATGGTGAACTATAGCACATGAAAATCGACAAAATATGGGGTATGCCTATTCCAAGGCTCGTTTGACCTTGAAAATGTGTCGATTTTGCTGTTAGGGCCAGTAGGCTCCATAACTAAGGTCTTAACGGACGTCCATAAAAAATTTCAGCATTTTTGACATCGAAATTCTTGATCACCAAAAAAAATGGTGAACTATAGCACACGAAAATCGGCAAAATAGGGGGGTATACCTTCTCCGGGGCTCGTTTGACCTTTAAATTGGGAACAGTTTGACCGACAGGGACAAACGGCTACATAACTAAGGTCTTAACGGATGTCCTACAAAATGTTCGGCATTTTTGACATCGAAATTCTGGATTACCAAAATAGTTAGTGAACTATAACACACAAAAATTGGCAAAATAGAGGGTATTCCTGCTCCGAGGCTCGTTTGACCTTGAAAATGGGACGGTTTGGCTGTAAGGCCAAACTAGCTCCATAGATAAGGTGTTAACGGACGTCCATAAAAAAATTAGGCATTTTTGACATCGGAATTTCGGATCACCAAAAAAGATGGTGAACTATAGCACACGAATATTAGCAAAATAGGGGGTATGCTTTCTTCGGGGCTCGTTTTACCTTAAAAATGGGGCAGTTTGGCTGTCAGGGCCAACTGGCTCCATAGCTAAGGTCTTAACGAACGTCCAAAAAAAAATTCAAAATTTTTAAAGTTGGAATTTTGGATCACCAAAAAAGATGGTGAGCTATGCACAAGAAAATCGGCAAAATAGGGGGTATACCTACTCCGGGGTTCGTTTGACATTTAAAATCAGCCAGTTTGGTCGTCAGGGCCAACCGATTCCATAGCTAAGGTCATAACGGACGTCGATGAAAAATTTCAGCATTTTTGACGTCGGAATTCTGGATCACCAAAAAAGAAGGTGAACAATATCACTAAAACATTGGCAAAATAGGGGGAATGCCTGCTCCGAGGCTCGTTTGACCTTGAAAATGGGCCGGTTTAGCCGTCACGACCAAACGGCTCCAAAGCTAAGGTCTTCACAGACGTCATTAAATTTTTTTGGCATTTTTAACATCGGAATTCCGAATCAGCAAAAAAGATGGTGAACTATAGCACACGAAAATTGGCAAAATAGGGGTATGCTTGCTTCTGGCTCGTTTGACCGTGAAAATAGGTCGGTTTGGCCACCAGGGCCAACCGTCTAAATAACTAAGGTCTTAACGGACGTCAATAAAAATATTTAGCATTTTTGCCGTCGAAATTCCGAATCACCAAAAAAGATGATGAACTATAGCACACGAAAATCATTAAAATAGGGGGTATGCCTGCTCCAGGGTTCGTTTGACCTTGAAAATGGGCCGATTTGGCCATCGAGGCCTACTGGCTCAATATCTAAGGTCTGAACGGACGTCCATGAAATTTTTTGGCATTTTTGACGTTGGATTTTCGGATCACCAAAAAAGATGCTGAATTATAGCACACGAAAATTAGGAAAATGGGGGTATGCTTGCTCTGGGGCTCGTTTGACCTTCCAAATGGGTTGGTTTTGCAATCAGGGACAACCAGCTTCATAGCTAAGGTCTTAACGGACGTCCTTGAAAACTTTTGGCATTTTTGATGTCAAAATTTTGGATCTCTAAAAAAGATGGTGAAATAGGCTCACAAAAATTGGCAAAATATGGGGTATGCCTGCTCCTAGGCTCGTTTGACCTTGAAAATGGGCCGGTTTAGCAGTCAGGGCCAATCAGCTCCATAGCTAAGGTCTTAACGGATGTCCATTAAAAAATTCAGCATTTTTTACATCGAAATACCTGATCACCAAATAATAAATGGACTATAGCACACGAAAATCAGCAAAATATGGGAATGACTGCTCCGTGGCTTGTTTGACTTTGAAAATGGGCCGATTTGGCCGTCGGAGCCAACCGGCTCCGTAGCTAAGGTCTTAACGGAAGTCCATGAAAAATATCAGCATTTTTGACGATGAAATTCGTGATCACCAAAAATGATGGTCAACTATAGCCCACGAAAATCAGCAAAATAGGGAGTATTCCTGCTACGAGGCTCATTTGACCTTGAAAATGGGTCGGTTTGGCTGTCAGGGCCAGCCGACTCCATAGCTAGGTCTAAACGGATGTCCATGAAAAATTTTGGCATTTTTTACGTGGGAATTCCAGATCACCAAAAAATATGTTGAACTATAGCACACGAAAATTGGAAAAATAGGGGGTATGCTTGCTCTAGGGGTTGTTTGACCTTGAAAATGGGCCAGTTTGGCTGTCAGGGCCAATCGGCTCCATAGTTAAGGTATTAACGGACGTCTATGAAATTTTTTAGCATTTTTGACGTTGAAATTCCGGATCACCAAAAAAGATGGTGAACTATAGAACATGAAAATTGGCAAAATAGGAGGGGGGTATGCCTGCTTCGGGGCGCGTTTAACCTTGATAATGGGCCGGTATGGTAGTGAGGGCCAATTGGATCCATAGTTAGGGTCTTAACAGACGTCCATTAAATTTTTTGGTATTTTTGACGTCGGAATTCCGGATCACCAAAAAAGATGGTGAACTATAGCACACGAAAATTGGCAAAATAGGGGGAATGCCTGCTTCGGGGTTCCTTTGACCTTGAAAATGGGTTGTTTTGGCTGTCAGACCCAACCTGCTCCATAGCTAAAGTCTTAACTGACGTCTAAGAAATTTTTTGACATTTTTGACGATGGAATAGCGCACGAAAATTGGCAAAATAGGGAGTATGCCTGCTTCGGACTCGTTTGACCTTGAAAATGGGCCATTTTGGACGTCAGGGCCAACTGGCTCCATATATAATGTATTAATGGACATCCATGAAAAATTTCAGCATTTTTGATGTTGAAATTCCAGATAACTAAAAAAGATGTTGAACTATAGCATAAGAAAATCAGTAAAATAGGGGGTATGCCTACTTCGGGGCTCATTTGACCTTGAAAATGGGCCGGTTTGGTCGTCAGGGCCAATTGACTCCATATCTATGGTCTTAAAGGATGTCCATGAAAAGTTTCGGCATTTTTTACATTGGAATTCTGGATTACCAAAAAAGATGGTGAACTATAGCACACGAAAATCAGCAAAATAGGGGGTATGCCTACTCCAGGGCTAGTTTGACCTTGAAAATGGGCCGGTTTGGCCGTCAGGTCCGACCAGCTCCATAACTTAGGTCTGAACAAACGTCCATAAAATTGTTTGGCATTTTTTACGTTGGAATTTCGAATTACCGAAAAAGATGGTGAACTATAGCACACAAAAATTGGAAAAATAAGGGGTATACCTACTTCGGGGTTCGTTTGACCTTGAATATGGGCCAGTTTGGCCATCAGGGATAACCGGCTCCATAGCTAAGGTCTTAGTGAACGTGGTTGAAATTTTTTTGGAATTTTCGACGTCTAAATTCTGGATAACCAAAAAAAATGGTAAACTATAGCACACGAAAATCGGCAAAATAGGGGATATGCCTGCTTCGGGGTTCGTTTGACCTTGAAAATGGGCCGGTTTGACAACAGGGCCAATCTACTCCATAGCTAAGGTCTTAACAGACGTCTATGAAAAATTTCAGCCTTTTTTACATCAGAATTTCGAATCACCAAAAAAAATGGTGAACTATATAGCACACGAAAATTGGCAAAATAGGGGGTATGCTTGCTCTGGGGATCGTTTGACTTTTAAAATGGGCCAAATTAGGCGTTAGGGCCAATCGACTTCATAATTAAGGTCTTAACAGATGTCCATGAAATTTTTTGGCATATTTGACGTCAGAATTTTGGATCACCAAAAATGATTGTGAACTATAGCACACGAAAATTGGTAAAATAGTGGGTATGCTTGCTCTAGGGCTTGTTTGACCTTTAAAATGGATCGGTTTGGGCGTCAGGATCAATTGGCTCCATAATTAAAGTCTTAACGGACGTCCATGAATTTTTTTGGCATTTTTGATGTCAGAATTTCGGATCACCAAAAAAGATGGTGAACTATCGTACACGAAAATCGGCAAAATAGGGGGTATGCCTGCTCCAGGGCTCGTTTGACCTTGAAAATGGGCCGGTTTGTCCGTCAGGGCCAACCGACTCTATAGCTAAGGTTAGAATGGATGTCCATGAAAAATCTCAGCATTTTTGGCATCGGAATTCTAAATCACCAAACAATCCATGGACTATAGCACACAAAAATCGGTAAAATAGGGGGTATAGCTGCTCCAAAGATCGTTTGACCTTTAAAATGGGCCAGTTTGGCCATCCAGGCCAACCGGCTCCATATCTAAGGTCTTGTCGATGAATTGTTTTTTGCATCTTTTAAGTTGGAATTCTGGATCACAAAAAAAGATGGTGAACTATAGTATATGAAAATTGGCAAAATAGGGGGTATGTCTGCTCTGGGGATTGGTTGACCTTGAAAATGGGACGGTTTGGCCGTCTAGGTCAACCAACTCCATATCTATGGTCTTAACGAACGTCTACAAAAAATTTCAGCATTTTTAACGTCGGAATTCCAGATCATCAAAAAAGATGGTGAACTATAAGCACACGAAAATTGGGAAAATAAGTGGTATGCCTTCTCTGGGGATAGTTTGACCTTGAAAATGGGACAGTTTGGCGGTTAGGGCCAATCGGCTCCATAACAAAGGTCTTAACGGACGTCCATAAAATATTTCAAAATTTTTGACGTCAAAATTTTGGATCACCAAAAAAGATGGTGATCTATAGCACACGAAAATAGGCAAAATAGGGGGGTATGCTTACTCTGAGGCTCGTTTGACCTTGAAAATAGGTCGATTTGGCCGTCAGGGCCAACCGCTTCCATAGCTAAGGTCTTAATGGACTCCCATGAAAAATTTCGTCATTTTTGACGTTGGAATTCCGGATCACCAATAAAGATGGTGAACTATAGCACACAAAAATTGGCAAACAAGGGGGTGTGCCATCTCCAAGGCTCGTTTAACCTTGTAAATAGGTCGGTTTAGCCGTCATGGTCAAACAACTCTATAGCTAAGGTCTTAACGGACGTCCATGAAATTTTTTGTCATTTTTGACATTGGAATTCCGGATCACCAAAAAAGATGGTGAACTATAGCACATGAAAATCAGCAAAATAAGGGGTATGCCTGCTCTGGCGATTGTTTGACTTTGAAAATGGGCAGGTTTGACCGTCAGGGACAACCGAAACCATAGTGAAGGTCTTAACGAATGTCCTTGAAATTTTTTGGCATTTTTGACATCAGAATTCTGGATCACCAAAAAAGATGGTGAACTATAGCACACGAAAATCGTCAAAATAAGGGGTATGATTGCTCTGAGGCTCGTTTGACCTTGAAAATGGGCTTGTTTGGCCATCAGGGCCAACCGACTCTATAGCTAAGGTCTTAACGGACGTCCATGAAAAGTTTCAGCATTTTTTACTTCGGAATTCCGGATCACCAAAATCGATGGTGAACTATAGCACAAGAAAATTGACAAAATAGGGGGTATGCTTGCTCCGGGGATCGTTTGAGCTTGAAAATGGTCCGGTTTGGCCGACAGGGCTAACTAGCTCCATAGCTAACGTCTGAATGGACGTCCATGAAAAATCTCAGCATTTTTGACTTTGGAATTCTGTATCACCAAAAAAATCCATGGACATAGCACACGAAAGTCGGCAAAATAGGGGTATGCCTGTTCCGAGCCTCATTTGACCTTTAAAATGGGCCGGTTTGGCTGTCAAGGCCAACCGACTCCATATCTAAGGCCTTAACGGGTGTCGATGAAAAATTTCGGCATTTTTGACGTTGGAATTATTGATCACAAAAAAATCCATTCCCTATATAACACGAAAATCGGCAAAATAGGAGGTATGCCTGCTCCGAGGCTCGTTTGACCTTTAAAATGGGTTGGTTTGGCTTTCAAGGCCAACCGACTCCATATCTAAGGTCTTAACGGAAGTCAATGAATTTTTTTGGCATTTTTGAAGTTAGAATTCTGGATCTCCAAAAAATGATGGTGAACTATAGCACACGAAAATCGGCAATAAAAGGTATACCTTCTCCAAGGCTCGTTTGACCTGAAAAATGGGCCAGTTTGGCCATCAGGGCCAACCGGCTCCATAGCTAATGTCTTAATGGGCGTCCATGAAAAATTTTGATATTTTTTACGTCAGAATTCTGGATCACCAAAAAAATGGTAAACTATAGTACACAAATTTTTTCAAAATAAGGGGTATGACTGCTCCGGGGTTTGTTTGACTTTGAAAAATGGCCGGTTTGGCCGTTAGGGCCAATCGGCTCCATAGTTAAGGAATTAAGGGATGTCCATGAAAAATTTCGGCATTTTTGACGTCAAAATTCCAGATAACCATAAAAGATGGTGAACTATAGCACACGAAAATCGGGAAAATAAGGGGTATGCCTGCTCCGGGGCTTGTTTGACCGTTAAAATCGGCCAGTTTGGGCATCAGGGCCAATCGGCTCCATAGTTAAGGTCTTAACAGATGTGCATGAAAAATTATGGCATTTTTGACGTCGGAATTCTGAATCACCAAAAAAGATGGTGAACTATAGCCATAGAAATCTGCAAAATATGGAGTATGCCTACTCCAGGGGTCGTTTGACCTTGAAAATGGGCCGGTTTTACCGTTAAGGCCAACCAACTCCATAGTTAAGGTCTTAACAGATGTCCATGAATAATTATGGCATTTTTGACGTCGGAATTCTGAATCACCAAAAAAGATGGTGAACTATAGCCACGGAAATCAGAAAAATATGGGGTATGCCTGCTCCAGGGCTCGTTTGACCTTGAAAATGGGCCGATTTTACCGTCAGGGCCAACCAGATTCATAGCTAAGGTCTTAACGGACGTCCATGAAAATTTTTAGAATTTTTTACGTTGGAATTCCGGATCACCACAAAAGATGGTGAACTATAGCCCATGACAATAAAAAAATTATGGGGTATCCCTGTTTTGGGACTCGTTTAACCTTGAAAATGGGCCAATTTGGCCGTCAGGGCCAATCGGTTCCATAGCTAAGGTCTTAACGGACGTCCATGATTTTTTTTGGCATTTTTGACATTGGAATTCCGAATCGCTAAAAAATATGGTGAACTATAGCACACAAAATTTGGAATAATAGGGGGTATGCCTGCTCCTAGGCTCGTTTGACCTTGAAAATGGGCCGGTTTGGCCGTCTAGGTCAACCGGCTCCATAGCTAAGGTCTTAACGGATGTCCTTGAATTTTTTTTGGCATTTTTGATGTCTAAATTCTGGATAACCAAAAAAGATGGTGAAATATAGCACATGAAAATCGGCAAAATAGGGGGTATGCCTGCTTCGAGTCTCGTTTGACCATGAAAATGGGCCAGTTTGGTCGTCAGGGCCAACTGACTCCATAACTAAGGTCTTAACAGACGTCTATGAAAAATTTCAGCATTTTTGACGTCGGAATTCTGGATCACCAAAAAAGATGGTGAACTATAGCACACGAAAATTGGCAAAATAGGGGGTATGTCTGCTCCAAGGCTCGTTTGACCTTTAAAATGGGCTGGATTAGGCGTTAGGGCTAATCGGCTCCATAATTAAGGTCTTAACAGACGTCCATGAAAACTTTCGGCATTTTTGACGTCGGAATTTTGGATCACTGATGCTTATCATGACCAACAACACTAACCTACGGTATGAGTGTCTACGATCATCGATAGTATAGTAACCCGACTAAAGGTTGGGGTCGTGTCCCAAGGGAGTGGTTTTGAGAATTAATAGAAAAGTAAAATTAAGAATCAACTAGTCGTAGCTAAAGACATTAACGAACAAAAACATCGTAAATTAAAGGGGGTGACACGAAAGTGTCAAATATCAATTGGGGTTTTTGTCATAAGTTGTAAAAATAGCAAAAATTAACAAGAAAATCAAGTATGGAGAAATGTTCTTGGGGTGTGACCGCAATACAAGTTGAGATAAGTAGTTGAGTACATGCTTTTGAAAGGAAATTTGTAAGATAATAGTGACTAGGCTAAGCTTTAAATGGAAATAAGTTCCTTCTCGAGCAACTTACCCCGTTTCAAATGCGTTCCTCTCGGACACCTATTTGCCGTATGAAGACCAGCTTAAGCCTTACCCCACTCACTCTCTCGAGCTGAGTGTTAGAATATGGGACTATGGCTCACCCTCTTGGGCTGAACCTCATGTCGACCCACTATGGCTCACCCTCTCGGGCTGAACCTTATGTTGACCCACTCCTTAGGCCATTAGTCTAGTGGTCTTGGTTTCGCGACCTCCTTCTTGTCGACCCACTATGGCTCACCCTCTCGGGCTGAACCTCATGTCGACCCACTCCTTAGGCCATCAGTCTAGTGGTCTTGGTTTCGCGACCTCCTTCTCGGACAAGCCGAAAACACATGGGTGGCTTTTATTTGAAACTACTAACCCTTTAGATTAAACCATAACCACTAGCTGAAATCACCATTAAACTACATCTAACCTATTAGCAAGCAAGACCCAATAATAATATTAACACATATTTGCTAAATCACACCTCAAGAATGGGGGTTTTTAGCCACACATCAAGAAATAACAAAATACACCTAAAATGATAGTAAAATCAAATGGGTATAAGAAATTAAACCTTTATTTAAGCAAATGAAGAAGAATGGAGAAGATCCACTTCCAACTTGGTGAAGATGAAATCCTTCTTTCTTCAAGTCTCCCAAAAACCCTCTCCAAACTTGAGAGAAAATTATCCATAAAGTACTATTTTATTCTGGAATATTAAAATAAATTTTCGACTCCCTAAAATTAATAACAAGTTCAGTATTTATAGAATTAAGAAAATAGCGCTGGGGGATCTTTCGGTGAAGTTAGTCGATATCACCGAATGACTTTGGTGACTTGCCTTTCGTCTGTCTCATCGCCGTTTCGTGCTTGCCTTCAGAATCTTTACATTTTGGACCATAGGGAGGTATAGTACTGCTTCGCAGAACTATTCAGCGAAGCGGTGACTGTTCCTTTCATCGCCTTTTTGATCCTTCTCCTTCAGGGCTTCGCGTACTGGAACAAAGGGCGGAGTAAATCCCTTCGGCGAATCGCCAATGTGATTGGCGATGCTCGGGCTTCAGGTTCTTCGTTCTTTTCAGCCTTTTTGTTCCTTTGTGCACCTAAGTGTCCATGCTTTCACTAAAACTTCAAATACCTGAAACTTAAGAGTTTTCATCAGATATTTAGACAAAATAAGCATTCGAGGACATTATTCTTATCCAAATAAAGCCCTAAATGAGTCCAATTTGTGGACTCATCAACACCCCAACTTAAACTTTTGCTTGTCCTCAAGCAAACTCAAGTTCAGCCGTTCAACAAGGGTGTCTCAAATAGTGCTCCACAAGACTCAATCATGAGCATACACAACAAGATTCAAATTACTTGTGCAAAGATCAACTATGTACTCAAAGATTCAGGTTGTGACACACCATTACCAGATATTTTCGTGCTCGCAATACTTGCTACTTGTGCAAGTTCAAGCTCGACAAAAAGTATCTAATTGCCCTCACATGAAGAATGATTCCATATTCACACACAGAGGTTAATCAATTCAAGATCAGGAATTAGATGCAACACTCACACTCAAAAAGAGGAACACAATGCATGTTTTCACTTATAGGTTTGCTCTTATTTTCCAATCGGCTTTCGATTCGGTTTACTCAAGATAAAAATGGTATTTCTAAGGCTTGTAATGGGGATGAGTGCAAAGGTATGGTCATTTAGGCTCAGTGGATCGTTCCTCGTGGGATGTGGTACTCTCAAGGCATTCCATTCTTTTCCTTTATTGATTCTTTTTCTAGTGCTTCTAAGTCACCTGTTGCTTGGAAACCTGATTTCCTTAGTACCTTATTCCACAGTTTTTTCTTTCCACTTATGCAATCCAATTGGTTAGGGGGGACTTTGTCTTGCACTTCTTGACTTCTCATTTTCCTTTTCACCACATCTCCAACTTAGGATTTTGGCCTAAGTTGGCTATTAGTAAATCACAAATTAAGAGGATTGTAGGTAGTGGGTCAAGTAAAGTCTAGGGTTCATCAAGGTTCTTCCAAAGAAAGGTAAGGCTCAAAGGGTGTTCAAAAGAGTTTCACACACTCACGGGTAGGCCACAAAAGAGGTATATGTCAAATTTGGCTCACACTCTTTAAAGTTGCCTAAGATCATTTCAAGAGGAAACCTTTCTAAATCAATCAGACTAACATGGTAAATTCTAGGTTTATTCATGCATGGTTCAAAGCAAGCTAATCACACAAGGCAGCAAAATTTAAGTCAAGCAAAACTACACACTTTCACTAGTGTGCAACGGTCATAGAAAAAGAATCAATTCGAAAAATGGCTAATCACAACGAGATGCAAAGAGTTCACATATTGTCTATGCAACTTCATTTGGCCTCATCGTAGCCATATATTCATGTTCGTTCAATTGAGAGCATTATTCAAGTTATCGGTATTGATCGAAATCGAGACTTAATTTTTTGCAAAAGAACATCCACATTCAACTCACGAGGGGTGGAAAATATGTGCAAAAAATTCAAAAAAATTTGGAAGGGTCAAAATCATTTTTCAATTAAAAGTAAATAGAGGCACGAGCTCAAACATCCATAGAAAAGCAGTAATTAACACAATTATAAACAAACAAACCAAATGTATTCAAAACACGAATCATAAACAACACACAAAAGTGTGGGCCTCACCCCACCACAAATAAAAAGCAATTTGTCCTCAAATGCTGGTAATACGGAATTCAAGAGGCAAAATAAAGAAAGATAGAGAGGGAGGTAAAGAGGTGATCCTGGTTATGCAGTTGCTCCATCTGTCATGGCATCAGTCCAGTTTTTTTTTGTTTTTATTTTTATTTTTTATGTGGCTATATTAGGTCTAATCGCCAAATATCTTGGCGATTCGTTGAGTGAGCGCTCGACTCGCCTAGTTTTACAAAATCTGCAGTCATTGTGAAGATCCAAATGACGGTTTTCATCGAGATAGCCGAAATTGTCAGCAAATCGCAGATAATCTCCAAATCTCATCGAGTTTAACAGACTTTAGTGTTTACGATGTTCTGAGTCAAACGGTGGATAAGGTCGGATTCACCGGTCCCTTCGGTGACTCGCCGACATGATTTATTGTTTGCCATCCTTCATTCATTTTAGTACTTTTACCTGCACAAACAACATACCATTTTATTACCGGGAAATAAGTACTGACAATAATAAAAGTAAAGAAATTAAAGGGATTTTGGGTTGCCTCCCAAATAATGCCTTAGTTAACGTCACGGCACGACGCAACAACGCTTTCAGGCGTCTTCCAAATATACCACTTCAACCAACAAAATCTCTTGACAATCTCCCAGATACAATTTTAGACATTGACCGTTCACTATAAGTGGAGGTCCTTCCTGATCTTCAACTTCTATGGCACCATTGATGAACACTTGCGTTACTCTAAATGGTCCAGACCATTTGGATTTGAGCTTTCTAGGGAAGAGTCTAAGTCGCAAGTTGTATAGCAGAACCCAATCTCCTACCTTGAAGTCTCGCTTGAGTATCCGAGCATCACACCATTTCTTCATCTTCTCTTTATAGATGACTGAACTTTCATATGATCTGAGTCTAAATTCATTTAGTTCGTTCAGCTGCTCCGTTCTCTCCCTTGAAGGTTTTGACCAGTCCAAATTTAAAGCTTTCAATGCCCATAATGCCTAACGGGTAGATGACAAGCCTTACCATAAACCAACTGATATGGAGATATCCCGATAAGTGTTTTGTAAGTAGTCCGATATGCCCATAGTGCATCATCTAGTTTCCTAGACCAATAAGTTCTATTGACATTTACTGTCTTGGCCAAGATGTTTTTGATTTCCCTATTCGACACTTCGACTTGGCCACTTGTTTGGGGATGATATGGGGTTGCCAATTTGTGTTTCACCCCATATTTACTCAGTGCCATTGAGAACCACTTATTACAAAAGTGGGATCCCCCATCGCTTATGATTGCTCTCGGAGTGCCAAATCTTGCGAAGATGTAGAGTTTCAGGAATTGGACAACACTTTTTCCTTCGTTGTTTGGAAGTGCGATGGCTTCCACCCATTTGGAAACATAATCCACAGCCACCAAGATATATTTATTTCCAAATGAGCTCACAAATGGGCCCATGAAATCTATCCCCCATACATCAAATAGCTCAACCTCTAAAATAGGAGTGAGAGGTAATTCGTGTCTTCTAGACACTCTGCCTTGCTGCTGACAGTTAGAGCATTTCTTTGCAAACTCATGTGCATCCTTGTAGAGTGATGGCCAGTAATATCCACTCTGGAGAACTTTATCGGCGGTGCGAACACCACCATGGTGACCTCCCACTGGTGATGTATGGCAAGCATGGAGAATTTCTACCATTTCTTCTTCAGGAACACACCTTCTGATGACATGGTCAACACACTCTCGGAACAAGTATGGCATGTCCCAAAAGTACATTTTAACATCGAACATGAATCTTTTCTGTTGGTAAAAGGTCAACTCATCCGGCATCAGCCCACACACAATGTAATTTGCAAAATCTGCATACCATGGCGTATGTTTGAGGGATATTGCAAACACCCGTTCATTTGTGAAAGAGTCATTTATGTCAACCTCATGCTCGACATTCTCCCTTGCTTCCAGTCTTGATTAATGGTTAGCCACTTGATTTTCACACCCTTTTCGATCCTTCACCTCGAAATAAAATTCTTGTAATAGTAGTACCCACCTAATCAATCTTGGTTTTGCATCTTTCTTTGCCATAAAATAACGGAGTGCAGCATGATTAGTTTGTATGATTACTTTGGTGCCTAGCAAGTACGCCCTAAATTTTTCGAATGCATAGACTACTGCAAGAAACTCTTGTTCGGTGATCGTATAATTTTGTTGGGCACTATTTAGAGTCTTGCTTGCGTAGTAGATTGGGTGAAACAGTTTGTTGCACTTCTGCCCTAACACAACCCCTAGTGATATACCGTTGGCATCACACATTAACTCAAAAGATTCGGACCAATTAGGGCTGATGATGAACGGGGTGGATATTAGTTTATCTTTCAAACACTAAAATGCAGCCATACAAGCATCATTAAAGTGGAATTTCACTTCCTTCTCTAGGAGTTTGCATAATGGGAGTGCAATCTTTGAGAAGTCTTTAATGAACCTTCTGTAAAATCCTGCGTGCCCTAAGAAGTTGCAAACATCCTTTACTAAAATCGGCGGGGGTAATTTGTCAATGACCTCAATCTTTGCCTTGTCAACCTCCAGCCCCTTTTGTGACACCTTATGCCTAAGAACAATACCTTCTTTTACCATAAAGTGACATTTCTCCCAATTAGAACCAGATTCATTTCGACGCATCTTTGGAGTACCTGTCCAAAGTGAGTCAAGTATTCTTTGAATGTATCCCCTATGACTGAGAAGTCTTCCATGAACACCTCCATAGAGTCTTCGACCATATCTGCAAAAATAGATAGCATGGAACGCTAAAATGTTGTTGGGGCATTACATAAATGGCATTCTTTTGAATGCGAAAGTTCCATAAGGTCAAGTAAAAGTGGTTTTCTCTTGATCTTCCGGCACAATAGAGATTTGGTTGTACCTGGAGTACCCATCCAAAAAATAGTACCACCCTCTTTCTGATAACCAGTCAAGCATCTGATCCATAAAAGGTATCGCAAAAATGGTCTTTTTCGGTCCATGAGTTAAGCTTTCGGTAGTCCGTGCATACTCTCCACCAGTCACTGGTCTTGTTGGCACAAGTTCTCCTTTTGTATTTGGGACTACGGTTATGCCTCCCTTTTTCGGGACACATTGCACCGGACTTACCTACTTACTATCTGCAATAGGGTATATCACCCCTGCATCTAGCCACTTGATGATTTCCTTTTTTACCACCTCTTGCATTGAAGGGTTCAATCTCCGTTGATGTTCCACACTAGGCTTGCATTCCTTGTCGAGCTGGATTTTGTGAGTACAGATGCCAGGATGAATTCTTACTATATCGGCTATTGTCCATCCAATAGATTTTATGTGCTTCCGCAGTACTTCAATGAGCAATTTCACCTGCCTTTCAAGTAGATTGGCGGCAATAATTACCGGTAGAGTATTATTGGCTCCTAAGAAGGCATATTTGAGATGAGAGGGTAGGACTTTTAACTCCAAATTTGGTAGTTCTTCTGTTGATGGTTTAGCAGGGGGACTTTCTCTGTTTTTCTGATCGATATCTAATTTGATTGGATTCCTTGAATATGCTCCTAATCCTGATAAAATAGCTACCACTTCCTCGTAATCCTGAACTTCGAATTCATCATAATTAGCACGCACATATTCAAGGGGATCATTTTTGCGCATTAAATGAATCACACTTGCCACTGCCTTATCTATCACATCCTCAGTGGACACCACATGGATGTTACTTGGTTGCTTCATGGACTTACATATATTGAAGGTCACCTCATCATCATTCACATGGAAGTTCAATTTCCCGCTTTCAACATCCACCAATGCTTTCCCTGTAGCTAAGAAAGGCCTTACCAAAATAATGGGAATTTCAGCATCGATCTCACAATCTAGAATCACAAAATCAGCTAGAAAGATGAACTGATCCACTTTTACTAATATGTCATAGAGTATTCCGACTGGGTGCTTGATTGATCGATCAGCCATGAGAAGTATCATTGTGGTTGCCTTTGGTTCACCCAAACCAAGTTGCTTGTATATTGCATAGGGCATCAAGTTGATACTTGCCCCTAAGTCGCACAAGGCTTTAGCAAATTGGATCATGCCAATCGTGCACGGGATTGTGAATGCTCCAGGATCTTGTCTCTTAGTGATTGAATCATTTGTCATAATTCCACTGCAACTATGGGTCACCTCTATCATTTCATATTTCAAGCTCCTTTTCTTTGTAACCAGTTCTTTCATGAATTTGGCGTATCCCGGCATTTCCAACAATGCTTCTACATGAGGAAGGTTGATTGATAAGCTCTTGAATACTGACAATTTTTTTTTGAACTTCTCATCTTCAATCTTCTTTTTTAAACGTTGGGGAAATGGTGGAGGTATCTTGGATAAGGGATGTATGACTTTTGAAACTTGAACTTGTTGATCTGCTTCCTCTTGTGGTTCTTTAGTAAGACTTTGTTGAATAAGAAAATCTTGTTCCTCCACACCTTGACTTTCTTTATGTTTTTGAGTATCCTCATCTTCCATCGTATCCTTTATTGTCACCTTACCGCTACGAGTAACCACAACCAACTCTCTTTCAATATGGTCCATGAGTGTTTTGGATGTTAATTGAGCTGATAACAAACTCAATTTACCTTCCAGCATTTTGATGGCATCCGCATGAGAATTTACTTTGTTGTTCAATGATGAAAAGTCATCTTTCATTCCTTTTAGCAGATCATCAGATCCCTCAACTTTATCGAGTATGCGTGACAACAAATCATTTACCCGAGGACTACTTTCACTCCCTTTAGATTTCGGGCTTTCACTCAAGTGAATATGGTCCTCCTTCTGACCATCCTGCTCAGCCCAATCTTGCCAATATCTCCCTAGTTCTTCTCCTCTATAATAGCTCCAACCTTGTTTCCCACCCCGCGGTTGATAGCGTGTGGGGAGACCCTCATCGTATCTTTTGGAGTTCCAACCTTGATTCTCCCCCGGTCTCGAGTAACCGAAAGAAGAACCCTCCTCAACTCGAAACACCCCACGTGTCCCCTTCATATGTTCTTGTAGCATTTCCATTTGAGATAACATCTTCTTGATGTTTTTGTCCCTTTCCCTTTCTTTTTCAATTTGTTCTTGCGTTAATCGGAAGCATAGTGGGAAGACTTGATCATCTTTGGTATACCATGCTTGGTTTACTTTAGTCATACCATCTAGGAGAAATGAGGCTACTTCAAATGATTATAACATTATTCCTCCTTGCACCAATTGATCAACTATTCCTTTATTCACCGAGTCTAGACTACGGTAGAAGTATTGGAGCAGCAACTCACCTGGCAGCCCATGTGTTGGGAACTTACACAAAGATCTTTTGAACCTTGTCCATGACTCATGAATTGGTTCTGTAACAACCCTCAAAATGAAGTAGGATAAAGTAGAGCCTCACATGGGTTTTATGCATTAATACCTCGATTAAATTAATGAAGAATAGCCTTTTTAATCAGTTTTAAAGAGTTTGGTCAAAAGTCAAGGGACGACCAAGACGTTCGGAAACTAGTGTTTTACGTGTTGGTGTGTTCTAGTAAATTGTTCATGTTTTTATGTGTTTTTTGGAGTCTAAAATCAGTGGAGGTGACCCTAGTGTCTTAATATATGTTCATAGGGTTAAAACATTCGAATACGACACCCCGGGGACCACCCTAAGGGTCCCCGAGGAGGACCCCAACCTTGGCCAAGCAAGCTGCCAAGGCAGCTTGCAAGTTGTGCATGGAGGGAGTGGCTCCGCGTCGTGGACCCGCTCCACCTATGGCCAAAAGTTTGGTCCACATCGTGGAAACCTCGCGGACTCTACTGTCTCGAAATTTAATTTCCATAAACTTGCGGGAACACCTCCGCGTCGCAAACTTATTTCTCGACGAAATTTGAGAAAATAGAATCCAAGTTTGACTTGTTTAAAAGGTCCAACTAAGTGAGGGGTAGTTTGGGTACTTTGGGTACTTTGGGAAATTATTATAAACAGTTATTTTACCTATTTTAGGGTATTTTTAAGTTGGTTAAAACCCCTAAACCTAGAATTAGACCCCATTCTTCAAATTGACCCTTCCCTCTCTAAAATAGATTCTCTCAAAACTTCATTGAACACCTTGATGAAGCTCAAGCTAGAAGATGGGTTTTCAACTGATTTTTTCTTCAATTTCATGGATCTTCAATAATTAAGGTATGGTAACTCTTGATTCTTGAATAACCTTTTATTCAAGGAGTTCTATCAAAGATTTTCAAAAGTGATTCAAAGACCAAAATTCCCAATTTTCAATCTAACCATGGGTTCTTTGTCAAACGATTTTCTAAATCATTCTATTGATGAATTGATGTGGAATTAAGGTAATGTATTGTATGCATTGAATGTGCCTAAAATGTTATAAGTGTCTCTATGTGCTATTATGAATGGTTTCCATGTGTATGATGATGTATGTGATTTATATTGTGCCTATTGAACTAAATATTCTTGAAGTTTCTCTAAAAAGGCATGATGCATGGTTTCCAACTAAATGTCCTTTTAAAAGCATGTTTTTGCATGGTTATCATACTTAGTGCATTCTTGTACTAACACCATTCTTATTCATCTTTTTACACCAAGTGTAGGTGGTGGTGGCTAAAG